>JACXGI010007613.1:13242-36757 GCA_016801175.1 Esox masquinongy
CACACACACACACACACACACACACACACACACACACACACACACACACACACACACACACACACACACACACACACACACACACACACACACACACACACACACACACACACACACACACACACACGATATCCATGTGATGGAGGAGATCAATACCTGACCGTGAAGGGAAGAGCTAGATTATGCTGCACCATCTAGGCATAACCAAGCAAAATACATGCTGGAAAATTGTTCCACAGCACACACTACAGGGGATTTCTGCAACATTAAAGGTCATATCCCTAATTTGCTTCCACCTTGTGGGAATCAACTGAATTTCACCAAATAAAAAATAAAAATTCACCTTTGGTCAACCAGCTTACAAAAGTTGTAAAAACTACATTGTTGGATATTTCAAAAATGTAAAAAGCAATTTAGATGTAATAATGATTTCCTACAATATTCAGTGATTGTTTTCTTACTTGAAGAGAAATTGAGTGAACTGTGTAGAATGTTAGCAACCCAGAAATTACAGAGATTTTGCTTTCTGCCTTCGCTGGTTGCTAGTGTGTCTTAGTGATGGAAGAGAGGGGTTGTCACTTTGACCAATAAAAATTCAGTATTTTAGGATGTGCTTTTGTATTAACCGACATCATTTTCAGTAAGCAAATGTTGTGAAACAGTATCATTCCACTATTAGCGCAGGTTTATTATGGAAATATTCTGATATTACAATGTAAAAATTCATTTTTGCCACATGAAACTAGCTCCTTGTATGCGGAATTTAACAAAAAACTGAAGCAGAAAATTGGAATGATCCACACAAATAAGTCCTCTAACTACTGTGTAATATAAAAGAGAACTTATTCCTGCTTGATCAGCCTACTTTTCCAGCCTGATTGAAAATAATAAAATATATTAGTGTTTTGATGCAGCTGCAAATTTAAAACGTTAATTACGTTATCAGTGACAAAGCCATGAACCTTTTTGAATAAAGAAGAATGACCATTATAAACAAAACTAAGACTTCTCCCTAAATAGAGATATTTTCTAAAATGTGTTTGTCCTGAGTCCACAGTGAACTGCTGGGACATTGTAACAATAGAGACACTCAAGTATTGTTTTAACTGGTATCACTCAACATTGAGAAAATTGTAAGGCCTCCAAAACGTCCAGCTCTCTACTGCACCGTATTCCAACTAAATGAGCTATGTACTCACATTTAGAAAAATGTACTCACATTTAGAAATACATGTAAGTTTTGCAGTTTATAGTCTAACTGCCCACAGTTAGACAATAAACCCCAGGAATAAAATTACTTATTCCTGAAAAACAATTACTTAATTACCTATATCATCTTACATGTAACATGTTATAACTCACCCCTGGCAACTCATGCATTCCTAAACACAAACAATATATGTAAAATAGTCTGATTTTAGACCACATCATGGTACTGTGACTGCAATCCTAAAGGGGGTTAATTACATTTCAGTAGTGTTAAATCATGATTCTTAATAACTGGTCCTCTTTCTTGACCTGCCACCAACAAAAATCGATCACCACATTCATTTGGAGAGACTGGGTAAATGTTTACATGGATAACTTCTTGCCCAGTTCAGATTGTATGTTTTTGAAATATATCAGTTACCCTGGGTGGTTGGTCTGTCCTTCAAAAAAAAAAGGTAAATGTCCAAGTTCTGTTTCAGGGCAACTTTTGCTTTTGCTACATTGTATATGTTGGCGTCATTCAGAAACACTGTAAATTTTCACTGCTATACAGACCATACATGGCTGTCCATTTCAATGAAACATAACCAGGCAGACAACTAACTAACCTGGAAGCCTGTGCTTTAGATATAAAGATGTGAATGGCAGAATCTTGTTTTTAACAAGAATAAAACAGAGAAACTAATTATTAGTCCCAAGATATAAGGACCGACACTGAATGTTGATGGTTGTATAATAATCTCAAACAAAACTGAAGTACCTCAGCATTACTCTGAACTGGTCTCTATTTTGACAAACATACAAACCAATACTACAATAACAGCTTTTTTTAGTTTAGCTTATTAACATCTGCAAAAAGGCAACTCTTTAGATTGAAAAACTACTTTTTGAGTAATGCTCTTTTATCAGGCTAATTATCAACTAAATAAATCTTCAACTAGAGCTTCAACAAGACTGATAGAATCTTGACCAGAACTCCCCCCCAAAATAAATCCTATCACTGCAGTACTAACCTCTGAACATTGACTGCCTGTTAGGCTAGGGCTGATTTAAGTATAACTTACAAATCATTAAACGGACGACCCTGCATGACCAGCCTCTCTCTCCACTTATTAACAAGTCTGAGTCACTGGCTTAATTGCACTTTCACATGCTGTCCCTAAGAGGGTGCATCACAACATGCCAGGGTAATTTCATTATACTTAATGGCATTGTGTTGTGGGAGAGTACTTTGTGGGCTATACTCAGCCTTGTCTCAGGTTAGTTAGTGGTCTGTTGATGGCCCAAACTCACTCAACCAAGGAGAGTCCTGGACCATACCTGGTCTGACAACTCCTTGCTGTCCTGTTCCACAGTCAACCTAGTTGTCTAGGCCTAAATTCTGCCTTAGATTATTCAAGTTGCTATTTTTGTCTTGACCTACGCACACAAAGTTATGAAAACCACAAAACATTTACCTTAACTCTTTAGAAGAAAGCATTTTCAGCCCACAACCATTGGTCATCTGAATGTTTTGAACATCTTGGCCATGTATATTTAGTCACCGCCTGTCATATCTAGAAGAGGATTGGCCACTCCTCGGAGCCTGGCTTCTCTCTGTTTCTTCCTAGATTCCTGCATTTCTAGGGAGTTTTCTCTAGTGATGCTTCAAAATCTGCACTATGCTTCAAAATCTGCTTTGCTTGTTCTGGTTTTACGCTGGATATCTGTTTAAGCACTTTGTGACAACTACTCACGTGTAAGCAGGGTTATATTGCAGAGAATTTTTGGCCTTTCTAATCATGAATTATAAGATTACATGGATAGATGAGATCCTGGTCCTAGATCAGTAGACATTCCATTTCAGTGAGACAAATGGTCAATTTTCTTTTAAAAATATTACTAATATCTAATAACAGAACCAATTTCAGAACAATCTGCGATGATGGATGTTGAAACCCTAGTTTTGATGTGGAACAAACATTTTTGAATAGGGCCTTAACTGATGGAACACACTACAATATGTTATCTACAAATGACATAATACACCCGTTTAGAATGCTAGAGGTCTGCCGTCTTTCCTAAAACACACAATTGATCAGTGTGTGCAAACCCTACAGTTATGTAATTATCAGTCACTAAGTAACCAAGGGAGGTGGAAAACCAAACAGCAGGAAAACTATGACTTGCACGTCATCCCAAACATGCCGAGGGAGAGAGATTGGTTTTACAGACATCTGTAGACATTAGTGCAATTCCACCCTACCTGATTGTATTCAGATAACTCTCAATGTTGACTCTACACTTACATAGGTGTAGATGGATTGTACTCTATGAGAGCCCTGGTCCAGGAAAATATTTTATTTAACTACTTTCTAAAACGTAAAAAATATATGCACCCATTACTTTAAATGGCATCTGCTGAATGGCATTATTATATTATCAAGGGAAAGACAAAGTAAGAGCAGTGATCTCAGAGCAGATGTGACCCTTCGTACCATAACACTTCTGCAACTCTTACGACAGAAAGCAAGAATCATTGGGGTTTTTGGGCTCACTGCCATTTAAGATATGTCCCCCCTCGATGTCATCCACTGGAGAGCCTTCATCATGGGGCAGCCTTGGCCCGTCGCCCTCATCCAGCTCGGGTGTTTCGGCACAGGCATCCTCGTAGGCGCTGATACTGTCTGTGTCGTTGTTCCTGTCAGGAGACCGGTCACGCCCATCCTCTGCCTGGCTGTCCCAGTGGCTTTGACTTTCCGGCACCAATGGCCCAGTAAACGTCGTGGTCATATTATTTAATTTGAAGCTGTCATCTGCCCTTTTCTCTACATACTCAGAGTCCACAGAGGACCCCGACATGGCTTTCTTGAGAAGGGAGGGCTGCCACGGCTGCTCCCCACTGGCCTTCTGTAATGACAGCCGGTTATTCGGACTGGGGCTCTCGCTGCCCTCATCCCTGGTTGCATTCCCGATTTCATCCTGTCCTTCCTTTTTGATGTCCACCTCTTGTGCTTGTTGTCCAGCCATCTCCTGCTCCCTCTCCTGCTCCCTGTCGAGCACGTACACTGCTGGTTTGGTATTCTTCTCCTGTGGAACAGTACAATATAACAGATGTATCAACCGTGGTCACGTAACAATTTCGTCTGTGCCCCAGATAGCACCCTATTCTCTATATAGAGAACAACTCCTGACCAGAACACTATGGGCTTTATTCAGGGTCGCATCTCAAGTGGAACCCTACTCCCTGTACAGCGCACAACTTTTGACCAAGTGCTCATTATATAGTGAATGGGTCAAGTTCTGAATTGGCTTACAGCCATGATACATGAGACTGTATACCATGGGTATCACATCTTATAACTTTTTACTCCCTTTGCACTGGGAACCTGTTAATAGCAATATGGCCTCGCTGGGATTTATGGTATATTGACAATAAACTACGTTGTGCCTAAGAAAAGCTACCACGGCCTCTCATGTCTTATTCTTTAAATATAGGGCAGGAATTCTTAAAAATAAGGATAATCCCTGTCCCGCATGGAAACATTATTTTTATAGTATTTGTTTTATTATTTTGTTTGCAAAAATTATCTTAGAAAAAAATGGGAATTTTAAAAGGAAACATTTGTTTTTGAATTCTAATAACTATTTTGTATATTTGCCATTTTATGTCAGCTCAATGCCAACTAAAAAAAATTAAAAACAGCACTACTATAAATCCGTCTGGATAAAAGTGCCCACTAAATTACTTTAAATGTCTTGGAATGCACTTGTCCTAAGTAATATATTGAGTTTTTAAACTACCCACAAAAATTGCATACAATTCTAAACATTGTTAATAATCAGTGTTAAATGAAAGGGATCAACCTCCCTGAAAGATTTAGATTCAATATTAATTTGGTTTAAAATGTATTTGTTTAAAATTGAGTTTCAGAGTCATAAAGGCATGAAAGCAAATGTGCTACAACATACAGAACCTAATTTTTTCAACTCTGTAAAACATCAACTCTGTCAGATATTTTTGTAATGTCAACCCCATCAGAGTGGTGAAAGATCTGACAGAATGGCTGTTTTCTTGGGTATTCAAGTGTACAATTATCCATACATTACAAATGTTTCTATGAAAACATTTTTAGATGTTCAAATATGTCTGTTTTGAGTAACTGTTGTCAAATCTGCCAATGTACTGTAAACTGCGTGACTGATAGCAAACTCAATAAAGATAACATTTATTGTTCAATATTATGGAGGAAAATGAATCCCTGCTCTGCAACATATGCTTAATTTATTTAGGTATTTGGAATGCAAGCAATAATAATTGCTTTAAATTTAGTTTTGTTCTGAATCTAGAAAAACATGCCAAAATGCTAATAAAATTACCCATTGCATGGTAAAAATGAAATAAATTTCGAAATCTGTTTGAAATATTTGAATGATCTAATGTTGAGAGGCCTTTATACACAGGCAGAAAAATACAGGTAAATATTTGAAGCATTTCATGGGGTCTGACAGAATTGACATTAATCCAATTATTTGCGAATTATGAAGAAAATTACATGCATATCTCTGATACTGTGGCCAATTAAAAATGTATGTAAATTATTGCTAATATTAAGAAAGATATTTATGACATTGGGGTAACATTTGGGAACACTGTACAAACTTCAACATAGCAGGGAACCTGGAATTCAAAAGTTATTAAATCTTAAAGCTCACTGATAATTATACAGTTCTATATACAGTTCAGATTTTTACACTGTCCAACTAGATGCAAATGTCAACAGGGCAATCCAGGCTAGGAGGTGGTTGGTATGAAATCAGTCAAATAATGACTTACACAATATTGATTGCTACTTTTACAAAGAGCATAGCGTCCACTTGCTTATTTGAGGCACGCACAGCCTTGGGTCACACTAGACTAATCCAACCAAAAGCCATGCTAATACTAACAAAATATTGACTCTGAGTCAATGCAGAAATGTGGACTTCCTTCTAATCAGCCACATGCCTCACTAGCAGATAAAGGGACAGTGATAGGGAACTGAACTTCAAGTTCTATTATGCTGGGTGCTCTCTTTAGACTAGAGTCCACAAAGTACTTTCATAAAACTATACTCACCATGTTGCAAGCCTAACAACATTACTAAACAAATCTCATTCTATAGACTTCAGAATAGAACTGCACTGAACAAACATTTTAACACAACATGTAGTTGTAGTAATAATCCAATGGAATAAAAGATCCCAGAAATGTTTCATACAAAAAGCTTATTTTCTTTCTCAAAAGTTTCCATCACAATTTCACAATTTGTTTCCATACCTGTTACGGAGCATTTCTCCTTTGCTTAGATAATCCATCTAGGTATGGCAAGAAACTAATTAAACAGCATGATCATTACACAGGTTCACCTTGTGCTGGGGACAACAAAAGGCTACTCTAAAATGTGCAGTTTTGTCACAGAACACAATGGGCTCCAAAATATGCAGTTTTGTCACAGAAAACAATCAGTCAGACGTCTAAAATTTCTGCGGGGGTATGCAATTTGTAGGTTGACTGCAAGAATGTCCACAAGAACTGTTGTCTGACAACTGAATGTTCTGTACCATAAGTCGACTCCAAAGTAGTTTCAGAGAATTTGGCAGCACATCCAACCAGCCTCATGACCGCAGACAAAGTGTAACCACGCCAGCTAGGACATCTAGATTTGGCATCTTCTGTTACCATTCCCATCATGTTTCAGTATGATAATGCACAGCCCCGTTTCTCCAGGATCAGTAAAAACATTACAGCGCCTGAAAAGTTCCCAGGTCTTCCATGGCCTGCATACTCACCAGACATGTCGCCGATTGTGCATGTTTGGCATGCTATGGGCCAAAAGTATCTGTAAACAACAGATATCTGTGTACTTAGTGATGTGAAATCCATAAAGTAAGGCCTAATTAATGTAATCTACTTATTTTCTCTCATAAACTGTAACTCAAATTATGTTTAATTGTTGAATGTTGCATTTATATTTTTGTTCAGTGTAATATATTTCAATAATTTACATTGCCCTACTTAAAGGATGGTAATGTACACGCACAGACACCAATGCTATGGTTAAAGGCTGTCCCCCAGGCTGGAATTTCCCAGGAGCTGAAACACTTCATTCTGTCAAGTTCAGGAAAGCAGAGTTTAGCTGAGAGAACAAGAAAACACTCCCCTGACAAATGAACATGTTACGCAACCAACAAGAGCTGGCATGAAGCAACAAGCCATTAGTCACTCTTTATGTCCAAAACCAGGAATCCTGCTGTACTTGTGCCTCTCTGATTATGTAAGCCCCTCCTCCTTGTCCCCCATTACCTCTTCTAACCTCTCCACTGCCTGCAACAGAGAGCTGACCATGTCCTCCAACTTCCTCTTGGACTCCCTCTCTCGCTCCAACTCCTACAAATGCAGAGAGACATGTTACATTTATGAACCATAGGATTAATGCAGCTGAGACTAGTGAGGTGTTTCTGGGTTGTAGTTCACAGTGTTTTAAAGAAGTTGAAACCACAGTTGGATCAAGGGAAATGTGACATGACTACTGGGTTTCAGCTAGACATACTATTTTACTTCTCCAAGTCGTTTTTACAAGTACATTTAGGTAAATTTGCAGAAACTTTTATCCAGAGTGACCTACAGTGAGGGGCAAAGGTAAGTAAGCCTATCATTTATCACTGCCATTAGTAAGTAAAAAACAAAATTCTCAAAAAAGCGCTACTTTGGGAGTGATGACTCCACATACAGTTCCTTGGATTGTGGCTTTAGGTGATTCTGAGCCTTGTCACCAGGCTATTGCATTCGTGGCCTTAGTGGAAGTGATTATATGATTCAGTGACCTTACTGAGTAGTATTTTTCATCTTTAGATCTACTTTAACGCAC
Organism: Esox masquinongy; assembly: GCA_016801175.1. Lineage (NCBI taxonomy): Eukaryota > Metazoa > Chordata > Actinopteri > Esociformes > Esocidae > Esox > Esox masquinongy. Next base: position 21,342 of record JACXGI010007613.1, read on the forward strand.
AGGCCACAAATGATTGGCTCGCTTGAAAAAAGATGAGCAAAAACTGTATTCAGACATTAATGTAAATATTGGCAGCCCCGTTTCAACACTTCACAACTGTCCCTTTGCTAGTACAAAAATACAGAGCCTTTTGCCGAAATCATGACACTTCAGCTCAAAAACTTCCCAAATACAGTGGCATTTGGGAAGCATATATTGTGTTTGACTTGGTATACCATGGTGTTGTGGCTGGCCTCTCTCTGGGCCTCGGCCAGCATCTCCTCAGCCCCCTCCAGGGCGTCCTGCAGAACGTCCACCTGGAACAACAGAGTCTCTCGCTGCAGCTCCAGCCCACGCAGCTCCTGCAGTACATCGTCATAACTCGCTTGCAGATCAAACTGTATAAAACAGACATCGGGCTTAGCGGTAGGCAGCTTCATCTGGCCAAAGGACAAAGCTTCTGTCCCTAATAACAACCTATTGCCTTTATGGTATACCACCGCTAACAAAAGTAGAGAAGTTTTAAAGGAAACTGGTTTGTACACATTGTATATTGATAATTTTAGAGGGTAGTTTCATATGGCCATGAGAAATAAAGGGGGAGAAAGAGGCCAGGTTCACCAAGTTGTTCTGGGAAAGTGGATGTAAAAAGACATGCTCACCCTCATGCTTGATGTAGTCACAGCAATGACAGTGATTCAATTGACATGTGATTTCAACTTCCACTGTTGTATATTGGCTTAAGGTGATGTCATTGTTTTAACAGCTATTTATGGTCCTCCTTCCCAGAGTCATTTTTTTCCCATATGGCAGTACGTTAGTGACACATAGAACACATAGTTGCACTGATAAGTTCTTCCTAATACACTTCTCGGTTATTTTGTAAGAGTGTCATTAAGAGGATGGGCCATGTGGAAACTCAGCACTGGCAAAGTCATTTTTTGCATCCAGTAGAAGTGGTTATTCTGCTCGAATGGAAGAGAAGGTATCCTGTAAAAAACTGTGATAACAGTTTGTGCAGATTATTACCATCTCAGGGAGTTCCATGATCAGTTCTTGATCCTCGTCAGACTGCTGAAATGAACAAGAATGAGAAAGGTTGATAAAACAAACCAACAACGTAAGTTCTAGTAGACATTCAGTATGTTTCATAACAGTAGCAAGGTTTCAATTTAATTGCAGACACATTTTCAAGTGAGCATTCTGAAATCCTTATAAATAAAAGAACAGACTAGATGTGGCGACATACTGCCCATAAAAGGTACTTTTTTGTTTATGCTGTACCGAATTAAATTCTATGATTTTTGATGTACCAAATTAAATTATGGTGATTCTATAAACATTAGCATTTTCTCTATAATCTCAGATATTTCAATTTATACACAAAAAAGCAAGCAAGTCATCACTGATAGCATTAACTGATATGTCCTGTTTTTACACAGAATTACTCTTAACAGAAACATGGTTACTGAAGAGGTAATCATATTTTAATGACAGACAACTATTCACTTACATCCCAAAATACACCCAATTTCCTATATAGGGCACTACTTTCAACCACTGCTCTATGGGGAACATGGTCCCATTTAGGACACAGACCAAACATGGTGGTAGCGTCATCCGTTATTCTTGTTATACCTGACTGCCACTTCTCCACTTAAGGATCCCCCCTCTGCTGTCACTGCGTGTCAGGCGCCTGGCCGGACTCTCAGTCTGACAAAAGAACAAAATAAATCTTAGACAGCCATAATAATGTTCAGAAAAGCATGGCTTAGAAAAGCTGGTCAACATGTTAAGCAGGTTTAGCAGGTCCATCAATAGCACCTCCAAGCCTTTTAAATGAAGCCTTTTAAATAAATACCACCTCCAAGCAAGTTCTGTGAAACTTCATGCCTTGCACTTTAAGGGAAAGGTTCTATAATGAAAATTATATTTTTTTCCAACCTTCTTTGTGTTCCATTACACATTTTTAATTTGTTTGTCACTGATCAACCCGATACTCTAAAAAACAGAGTGAAAGAGCAAGCAAATTCAGCATCATGGAATTTAAATGTGCCTGCAAGCTTACTTTTTACAAACAAAACATTTATAAAAAATGTTGTGTAAACAGTAGGTTTGTTTTTTGGGGGACTGAACATATTAAAAATATGTGAAGGTTTATGATTCTCTCAGTTTAAGGTCAAAACATGGATTACCATTTTGAGGAATAGATGCACATTTTGAACGTCTAAATTGTCCATGATTACATAGAGGATAGTTTGCTATTATGGATTTTGCACTCTCTGTTACAGTTATGAAGAATTAAATAGATGTTCAAATCACCTTAGTATTGCACTATTACAGGCAGCCTAATAGACAATGCCAGGTATCACACCTGTGCATTAGAGGTACATGTACCTACAGTGCCAAACAATTCTTCTGGACATTGGATGAAGTCAATATATTGGTGGGGCTTTCGTAAAAAACAACAACTCATGTTTGTATCTATAAATAGTGTACCAACTTTCATATTATAAGTCATCCATTTACATAGTGTGTTATAATGATGATTATAATATTGACCCATTATGCTTTAGCTTCCAAAGCTTGCCTATTCACACATGTTGTATGCATGTTCTGGGATGTACTCTTTATACTTTTACTCAGGCTTCTCTTTCTTGGTTGAAGAGAGTTGAATGGTATCTTTTCTAGTTTTTATGAGTCCAAATTGTCTACATAATAAAATAACATACAGCACAGATAACCATACGTATCCTACAAGACATACCACCAGGGGTCACTTCACAGTCCCCAAGTCTAAACCAAAACACACAGCAACATGCTGTTTTGTACAAATCAGCGATCACAAACACCCTTCCTCAATTACACAAGTAAACAGAGAAAATAACTTTAAAACCCCAAAATGCAGAGGATATTCCATTTCTACCCTTTCTATCTGTGAATCTATTATTAAACATACATCACAATGAATATCTGTACTTATGCTCTTCTGTATTGTATAGATTTAGGACCCATGATATCGTTCTGTTACCGGGTGTTGATCCACTTCATTTAACGTAGTTCAATAACTAAAATGGGTTGCACTTTATTTGAGTAGTCCAAATTGCTATGTGTAGATGCACTACAAATATTCATACTATTCAGACCATCAAAAACAAAGTAAATACTTGCTAAGGTTGAGATTAGGGTTAGGATTCGAATAAGGGTAAGGGTTAGGGAAAGGGATAACGTTAGAGATAGGTTGAGGTTTAAGATTAGGGTTAGTGTTTGTAGATAGTTAATCTGTACATCCTTTACAGACTACCTACAGACTGTCAATAACAGTTCAATTAACAATCTAAATAAATTGTTACAGGCAAAATTAACCAGAAGTATTATTTTAAGACAAGTTGTCATATCATAGCTGACACCAAATTATTTGATTCCTACATCTTTGAATCTTAATTCGTAGATCTTTAACAACATTTTTAGGAAAAGTCAGGGACATTTTATTGTCAGTGGCATTCTGTTACTTCGTGCACAGTTCGTCAACTAAATGTGTTGGTAAAATGTATAGTTGGGCTAGTTCTTGTGCATGTTGTGTGTGTTTTTAACTTACAGTAGCTATCAACGGTTTTTGCTTGTTGCTATACACATTTTGAAATTAAAGTATGTAAACCATTCTGTTATCGTGGATTTGCCCCGCCACACACATTAGAAGCTTCATTTACATTTGGGTTGTTCATTCCGGTAGACTGAGATACCGTAAATTTAGATTAAGCATTAAATAATGTCCATGACGCAGTAATTACCCTCTATCTCAATGTAAATTTAGCATAAAGTTCTCTTATTGTAATATGCTCATTGCTGTAATCTACCAAAGAGAAAACATCCTTAATTGACCAAATGAACAACTAAAAACTATTCATAATGTAACAAAGTAGTCATGCTTATGTACGTGTGCCCTAATGGGAAATACACTAGACAGTGACTAGAAGAAGCCATTTTCTCTGGTGTTCAGTTAGCAAAACGTGCTGTAGTCTGTCCACCATGTATCATTGCTTAATAGGAAGTCATTTTAACAGTGTAAACGTTATCTCGCCGTAAACACGATACAATGGAACGCATGCTACTGTAACAATCCGGTGAGAGTCAAAATTAAAATAAGGCTAGTAACAGTAAACATTTTAAAACATGTAAACACCTAGAAATATAAACACATAGTGTTCTTGTTGAGGCTATAATCTTACATTTGAAGTGTAGACTACAAAGTCAAATATAGACTGAATACAAACATTAAATAGGCCCATTTAATAGACAACAGATAATAGACAATATCCTTGTGTAAATGTGATTTCTCAACGCTCACCTCCTTGATGATGTTGCGAAGTGACTCATCCTCGCTCACTCCCCGAGAAAGCGTTCTTTTCCTTGGAGAACCAGCACTTTCTAAGCTACCAGCATGCATTTTCCTAGTATCCAATACACAATATAATCGAAATAATGTTCTTAATAACTAGATGATATGAACACAGTCAACACACCCTAGTAATGTTTTGTTTGGAGCAGCTGAGTGGATCGCTACAGAATTAACTTACGCCCATAATGTGGGAGGATGTCACTGACGCCCAGGAAAGAAACGCCCTGGTCAGTTCCTCCCATGGAAATCGTGTCTTTCGTTGGTTATTCCATTTAGTATGTTATTCCAAGTAAACCTGCAAGTCAGGACCAGCTAACAATTAAAAAACACAATATTTTTAATCAAGTAATTCTCATCTCTGGATATAAAGTGACATTGGCGAAATTAGAGGGACTCCGACTGAACCCTTTCTTCTCAAAATTCCTCTTTCAATGGCCTAAGCGTGGCATAAACTATTTGGGTTTCAATATAGTGCCAACAATAGACCAATGAAACTAATTAAAATAATTTACTTACTCTTTTGCCATTTGGTCCTGATAAAACTTTTGTGGTCCAATTGCTATTAGTAAAAGTATTCTTCAATCCGAATTTGAGTGTGATTTACTAGGATATCGGGGAGAGGAGTTGATGCAGTTAGAATATGCGAATATCCAGCTACCACTGTCTCTCAAATCTGTTATACAGTAGCCCACTCCGTTTCAAATATGTTTATCTCTGTATCACCATGTAAGATCCGATTCCCTGAAATCGTGGCGTCAAGATATTGTGTTTTGTAATGCAAAGTTAGTTAGCTAGCTTGCAGTACCCAGTCTACCTGGATGATGTTTTGAAAATGTTGGTCAAACTGGTTTTTAAGGATCGTTTCTTAGTAATGTGGAAGAATGCTCTAAATGTCAGTCCTCCAAAGTTTGCCATTCATGCACTTCTACACACTGTTAGCCTTTAGGGGTTAACAGAGATGTGTTCACAGGGCTGGGAGTAGGCCTATATGTGTGTCAGCATCTGGGCTCTCATTAAAGAGAGAACCTTTAAAAAAAAGCCACATTCTCATGTCTCATGTCTGCCTCTGTTCTAGAGGTCCGGAAAGTGCAAAAATACACTGAACATGACAATATATAGTTTTGTAACTTGCTGTTGAAGTGAATGAAAAAGTTTGGAAGAATATGGCAGTGGTGCAACATTATGTTAGACAGGAAACTCATGTTGAGTGCAAACATGAAAAAATGGCAGGACATTACCTTGTCCTAGAGAAAAACTATTTAGTGACACCTGAACCATTGTATTTTTGGAAAAGGCGCTCCTCACAATATCCTAAGGGCTACCATAATTGAATATTGTAGTTGTAAGGTTTAAGAACTTTACAATTTTTGCATTGCTGTTTGCTAGCTTTGGTTAGCACGTTGCTCATTTACTCAGAGTGAATGTCAGGTCCTGGCTGGGGGGGCATATCTATGCGTCTGGGGGCCACAGTCAAGACCTGACCGCAGAGGTGCCTCTAGGCATCTCTGTGCTGCAGTTTTGGTTGTCCCCAATTAGAGGCAGCAGCGCTGCCTCGCCTCAAATTGGGGACCCTATTTAAGTTGACTTTGTTTGACTTCACTGGTGGATCATTGTTTGTGCCAGATGTTTTTGTGTTATGTGCTTCAGCTTGCGGTTTGCCTCTCCCATTGTTGTTTTCTGTTCAAGTTTGAGGAAGAACATTAAAAGGAATGACTCCCTTATACTCTGCACCTGTGTCCTGCCTCCCGCACTGTGATAGTGAACATTAATATACTATGCAATCGTCTTGGCTCTTTACTAGTTGTGGTTACGTTACATAAACGTCAGGGTAATTTTGTGCACAGGTACAAAATATTTTGTAATGGGTTATAGCAGTTCCCAAAGGCTTACATGGTCAAAGAGACAGTTGAATGTAACCTTTCAGTAACATTGTGGAACATGGTTGAATAGGATTTATGGAATCCTATGGGACTACTAAGCTAAGAATATGAATGAAACAGAAAAACGGAAAAGGGTATATGTGTGTGGAGAATAAATGTGAACTGGATTTGAATGTGATATTTTTGATGTGTAAACTGATTTAATTTTTGATATGCCTGGTGAAAAAATGTCAGGCATTTAGGTGACAGATTATTATATTTATGGTAAAGAAGAAAATACATTGAAATAAAATGTAAAGACATTAAAAAAATTAAATGTACAACTACAAGGCTCTCTCAGGGAAGAATACAAGGTTTTCTTGGTAATGTCCAATAAACATTACTAAGAGAACCTTTGAAAAAGAAGCCATGTTCTCCTGTCTCATCTTATCCTATTTTACCTTAATGTTAGTGCACCAATCCCAATTCTGGGACCTTTAATAGATTCTTGTGGCCTCAGCCGGGATCAGTGCTACACATCAGCACTGCCAGAGAACAATTTACATTTTTCTAGTGTAAGGTAAATACAACTTCTGTAGCGCTGGAAACGGTGGCAGCTTTCTTGATCTCAGGACGCCTGCACAAAAAATTGGAATGGTGAAATTTGCACGTTTTCTTTTTTTTCTATTGTTTGTGAGCTAGCCAGATTACTGCCTGGGAAGGTCTCCAACTCAGAAGTACAAGATGGGATGATCTCCCCACTGGAAGCCTGATGTAGGGGGAGCGGCGGAATCTATCAAATAGTGCACCTCTAACTTTCTACAGTACTAAAGCATTTGGTAAAATCAGTCACTACAAAATGCTACCAAATAAATTACAATTCATTCATAATACTGTGAATATTTAGTTTCACAGACATATCGTTGCATTTTTTTTCTGGTTTGTGCGAAATCATTAAGAATAATATAAAACCAGTCTGCACACCACCAAGGTGAATTGGTTTAGTCTTGACTCTTGGTTAACAGTGCTGGGGGATGGGTAATGTATTGATGCTCGATTGCCAAATCAACAAAAATGGATAAGAAAAGGTCTAAGCCAACAGGTGCCCAGTTTAGGAAAAAAGAGGAAAAAGGAGAAACACGCAAAAGATAAAGGTATGCAGCCACAGTGGATATAAAAAATCTACACACCCCTGTTAAAATGCCAGGTTCGTGTGATGTAAAAGAATGAGACAAAGATAAATCATGTCAGAACTTTTTCCACCTTTAATGTGACCTATAACGTGAACAATTCAATTGAAAAACAAACTGAAATCTTTGAGGGGGAAAAATAAAAAATAAAAAACTCACAATAACCTGGTTGCATAAGTGTACACACCCTTAAACTAATACTTTGTTGAATCACCTTTTGATTTTATTACAGCACTCAGTCTTTTTGGGTAGGAGTCTATTAGCATGGCACATCTTGATGTGGCAATATTTGCCCACTCTTCTTTGCAAAAGCGCTCCAAATCTGTCAGATTGTGAGGACATCTCCTGTGCACAGCCCTCTTCAGATCACCCCACAGATGTTCAATTGGATTCAGGTCTGGGCTCTGGCTGGACCATTCCAAAACGTTAATCTTCTTCTGGTGAAGCTATGCTTTTGTGGATTTGGATGTGTGCTTTGGGTCGTTGCTGAAAGGTGAACTTCATCTTCAGCTTTCTAATGGACACCGGAAGGTTTTGTGTCAAAATTGCCTGGTATTTGGATCTGTTCATAATTCCCTCCACCCTGACTAAGGCCCCGGTTCCAGCGGAAGAAAAACAGCCCCAAAGCATGATGCTGCCACCACCATGCTTCACTGTGGGTATGGTGTTCTTTGGGTGATGTGCATTGTTGTTTTTGCGCCAAACATACCTTTTGGAAATATAGCCAAAAAGTTCAACCTTGGTTTCATCACACCATAACACATTTTCCCACATGCTTTTGGGGGACTTGATGTTTGATTTTGCAAACTTCAGCCGGGCTTGGATGTTTTTCTTTGTAAGAAAAGGCTTACGTCTTGCCACCCTACCCCATAGCCCATTCATATGAAGAATACGGGAGATTGTTGTCACATGTAGCACACAGCCAGTACTTGCCAGAAATTCCTGCAGTTCCTTTAATGTTGTTGTAGGCCTCTTGGAAGTCTCCCTGAACAGTTTTCTTCTTGTCTTTTCATCAATTTTGGAGGGTTGTCCAGTTCTTGGTAATGTCTCTGTTGTGCCATATTTTCTCCACTTGATGATGACTGTCTTCACTGTGTTCCATGGCATATCTAATGCTTTGGAAATTCTTTTGCACCCTTCTCCTGACTGATATCTTTCAACAATGAGATCCCTCTGATGCTTTGGAAGCTCTCTGCGGACCATGGCTTTTGCTCTGAGATGCAACTAAGAAAATGTCAGGAAAATCCTACTAGAACAGCTGAACTTTATTTGTGATTAATCAGAGTCACTTTAAATGATGACAGGTGTGTAATGACTTCTATTGAACATGGGTTTGAATGTGATTGGTTAATTCTGAACACAGCCACATCCCCAGTTATAAGAGAGTGGAAAAATTTCTGACATGATTTATCTTTATCTCATTATTTTACATCACAAAAACCTGGCATTTTAACAGGGGTGTGTAGACTTTTTATATCCACTGTATGTCATCTTTTTATTTGTATAATATTATGCATGTAAGGAAATTGGCAAGTATAACACAAATGTTTGTTAGCCTATGTTGCTTGCTATGCTATTACACATAGTTGCGCTGAGAATCAGTTTCCAGACCTCTAAAGGAGGCCAGACGAGATTGGAGGTGTGGCCTCCCGAGACTAGGAGCACTGTGACTCCGGCGCTCAGTACTCGTCATCACCTAGACCACACCCATAATGAATGAAAAACAGCTGATTAGCCCATTTAAACCATAGTGGGCTCCAAATTTGAGCCTACTCATAGACTGATTGCACATCAGGCGGCTATGCAAGGCTAGCATTTATCCACCAGAACCATAAACTCAAAAACCCATGACCAAAAAATTGGAAGACTTTCAGTCATTGCTTTATTTGATTATTACATTTTTTCTATTATTACAATACTTGTGTACATTTTAGTACATATAGATTTTTTTTCACTGCCTAAGCATTACTTAACCTGTATTAGATCAAAACATCTTGAGTATCAAAATAGCAATCGTTTTTTTCTTGACTAAATTCAGCACTCATTGTCCCCATACAAAACACATTAATGTGTGGTCTGCAAAGTTATTTTCTCATGAACAGATTTTGCAAGAGTTAGGATTCTCTGCTCCAACTCTTCCACTTAATCTGACATATGACATCGTTAACTGTTGGAAAAAACCTTGGAAACAGCATTGTCGGCAGTTGAAAATCATTATTTATAAAAAGCAATATGTTTGAATTCACAACTTGTTTGCCAGCATGATAAATGTACTTTTAGTTTATAGTTGACACAGCGTGTCTTCTAACAGCCAATCATTGTTGCTCAAAGAATAAAAAGTATGTAAATACATCTAACTTACTAGGACAGGGGTGACCAAACAGTTCCACGGAGGGCCGAGTGTCTGTGGGATTTTGGTTTTTCCTATAAATTGGTTCCCAGTTCACACCTAAACAACCAGGTGAGGGTAGAAACTAACCAATTAGTAACCTAATTAGTCAACCAAGTACAAGGTGAGAGAGAAAACCTGCAGACACTCGGCCTTCCTTGGAACTGTTTGGACACCCCTGTACTAGGACATTCTACTTATTTACAGTTTGATAACAGAAAATGTCCACCTTCTTACTCTGTTATGAATACAGCATTAGGCTTGTTTGGTGTAAACACCTTTCTCATTGTGGAAGTCGATCCTCTCCTGTTTGAATTGTAATCCGATAAGTAGTTGAAACGTCGAGGAGACGTCAATCCATTTGTGGTTGAATTGCCTTTCCCTGCTAAATAGCCATCTTTCATCTTTCAACAATAATCATGTGTATCCTCGCACTTGGAAGTGTTTTGAAAGAGTCTGCCACTCCCCTTTTAAATCAATGTTTTATCTCGAAAATGTCTTGCATGTCTATTTTTTGCATGTCTGTTTTTTTGCACATTACACAATAATTCTGGGATCCACCCCGTAAGAGTTATTCACTTTGTGAATATCAAAGTGAAGACGGACCTTCTCATTTCATTTGAAGATTTTTCCATGGTCACTCTTCCTGCTGCCCCTTGATTTTCTTTGACCTTTTGCAATTTCTGAATTTAGTATGTAGCCTACACTGACATATTTGTTTTACTTTTTATGTGCTGAATTTGACTTTTATACAGCGCTGCAGTGATTAGGGAGGAGTGACGTGGCGGGCGCTGTTGCTCTACTCCGCTCTCTGTGATTTACAGAAGTATGCACTTTGACATACTGTCCAACACTAAGTCAAGGAGGCTTAAACACAAACACACTCTGGAAACGTGCCGTTTTTCCCCTTTAAGGTTCATTCCTCGAGATCATAATACAGTGTCATAGCGAGATTACATTCTTTTCTCTTAATAACCAAGGCCCAATTTATTGACAATGTGTTTCAAGGGTGAATGCACCTCTGTCAGTAACTTTTGACATCAGTAATACTATGTGGATGATCACATACAAGGTTTACAGCAAACCATGGGCACAGTTCCAAAACAGGCTCCAGAGAAAATAATAATTATCCTATCAGCAGGGCGATGCAAGGGAAACAGCTGGTCTGATTCCCAAATGGCACTCTATTCCCTATAAGTTGTTGTTTGACTTTTGAATAGTAGAAAGGTTTGGAGCCGTGACTCAGTGGTTACAGAGCACATAACCACTTGTGCCCTAAAGGTTTTAGTATGCCAATATACATGGCAATCATTTAGTTGCAGTGGCAGCTGCAACCTATCAAAATTAATAGTGGTACTTTCTTTAAAAAAAAACTGAACATCATTTACTTGTTGGCTTCTTTATGATTCAACAAGTGCCACTAGGCACTATTACATACAAAATGTATGTTTTTATTAGCCATATGCACAGGATACATATGGGACCACATAATTCCTGCCAGACAATCATGGAAGAAACTATAAAAAAAATATAAAAAGAAGTTAGAAAGAAATGATAATAATATAAAGAAAAAGTATTGCCTTGTAAAGGAGACTGCATGAGCAGAGAAAAAAACACATTACCTATTGTAAACTATGGTGGTGGATCTTTAATGTCATGGGCTAATTTGCTTCCACTGGTCCTGGAGCCTGTTAACCCCAACAGCATCATGAACTATGTCATTTTAGCCCAGAAATAGGCTGCTTCAGCCAGGAGGCTGAAATGTCTGCAAGTGGATCATATTGCAAGTCAATGAACACAAGCCAACAGAGACCAAGATGGCCAATGTAAAACATTGATTTGTGGTTCCACAAGCATTGCTGTGTTGATTTTGAGGTTTGTTTGGGATCATTGTCTCGCTGACAATGATCCCATCCATGGCCAAGTCTCAATCTCCTGGCAGAAGCAATCAGGTTTTGGGCTAAAATATCCTGTTACCTACTGGAATTCATTATGTCTACAAACTTAACAACAGCCCCTGGACCACTTGTAGCAAAACAGCCCCAAAGCATCAATGATCCACCACCTTATTTTACTGTCAGGTGCTTTTTTTGTATTCAGTCCACTTTTGTCATCAAACATGCCAATGGTGAGCATAGCAAGCAAGCAAGTTTATTTATATAGCACAATTCATACATCGAAGCAATTCAATGTGCTTTACAAAGAAAAAGAAAAAAATATAAAAATACAACGGTATAAAAACAAATACTCAAATGAAAACATCAAAACAACATCATAATAATAAAACATAGAATAAGAAAATAAAAATAGAATAAAAACTGGATAAAAACATAGGAAGCCATAAAATCTGTAAGGCTAAACAGCACAGTTAAGTTTAAGTGCTCAGTCATAGGCCCGTGAAAAGAGAAGTGTTTTTAACCTGGATTTAAAAATGGATATGTTTGGGGCACATCTAAGATCTTCTGGTAGTTTGTTCCAGTTGTGTGCAGCATAACTGCTAAACGCAGCTTGACCATGTTTAGTTTGGACTCTGGAATCTATTAGCTGACCTGTGTTCATGGATCTAAGAGCCCTGCTCGGTTTATAGTCTTCAAACATATCAGAAATGTATTTGGGGTCTAAAAATTTTAATGTTTGTCATCTGATCACAACCTACAATTTCAAATGTAGTTCCAGTATGCCTGGCAAAGTTCAGATGCTGCAATTTGTGGGTGGGCTCATTAAGGACTTCTGCCTTGCAACCCATCCAAAGAGCATATTAACATAGAGGTGACATCTAACAGTTGATTTTCAGACTTAATGACCCCAAGGTTCCACTAGACTGTACCATTCGAAAACAGTGTTTCTTGGATTCTTCTTTGCCTTCCTCACCATCTTCCTCAGCATGAGTGGTGGCAAAATGTATGTGTCCACTTCTTGGCATACCTGGAACTTTTCCAGACTTCTGAAACCTTTTGATTACTGCCCTGAATGTGCTTAGTGGTATTTTCAACTGTTTATGTATGTTTTATGTCCTTTACCTGATCTGTGTAGGTCAACAACCATCTGTGTCCCTTCTGGTTTTACACATGGTGATGGATGACTAAGGGATTTTACATGCGTGCAACCTTGTATACCCCATGGAAATGGGAGCAGGTGAAAGGCATTAATACTTTTCCTGGAGACTGAGACTAATTAAAAAGCATAGAATTTCATAACAGATTTTTTTTTAGATTTTACTTTATTTTATTTACTATTGTCATTGAATTTATTGTCAAGTACAAGTACAATACAATGAAATGTAGATGCTACTTTGTTTGGTTTTATTTTAAATATTCTTTAGGGATGCCAATATTTTTTTAAACTTATGTTTTGCTGAAAAAATCATATAAAATGTTTTGTGTTTCAGAAGTTATTATGTTGAAATGAAAGTGTACGGCTCCCCCTTATGTTTGAGCCCAAAATATGGCTCTCTGTTGTTTATTTTTTGCATTCGATTTTGTTCAATTTCATGAAGGGTGCCAATACTTCTTGAGTTGACTGTAGTTCATAAGTGCAGATCAAGGGATCTCAAGGATCCTGAAAAATTCTGTGTGGAGGAATGGTTTAACATCCCTTCAAAAGTTTTCTTCATAAAACTATAGAATAAGGCTCTGAGTCTGCACAGTTATCCTTGCAATGAAAAATTACAATACAGCTGAATAACTGTGTTGTTTAATTTATGTGCCTTTTTGCTTTATCTTTTTCATGAGTGAAAATAATTGTGGAGCTGACTGTATATAATTATTTACACAGTCTATCTGTTTCTATGAGTAAGTGTGTGGGTGACTTGTTAGTCACTACTTAAACAATGAGTTACCTATTATGTAGAATTCTTGTGTCATAAATCCAAAATGTTTTGGATCACTGATATTATTGCTGTATGCATATCTCTGTGGAGACAGGATTCAAATCAAACAAAGTTGCAGGTTTCTCTAATAAAACAGTTTCTTCTTGAGAGAGCTTCAGATCATATCTAACCTTTCAAAAATTGTTATAAGTAATCTTTATGTGAATTCTGCTCCACAGAAAACATTGATATATTTTTAAGCGTGTTCTTGTGCAATGGGAATGCTGAGGGCTGTTTGAATTCTGGGAAAAAGTTAAGAATATAATCTATGTACTGATGAATGAGAGAATGACGCTATGTGATGCTGCTTTGTTAAAATTTTGATTTAGTACTCATACAGACCACCAACAGAGAACAACAGTCTGCCAGGAACCACAGTCGCTAACATTTTGGTTTAAAATTTTCTAAGAATTTATCAATTCCGCAATGGCTCCTCACATTCAAAGAACAGTTCTTATGGAATTCTCCACAGCAAAGACAAACAGGGCCAAGGCATTCACTCTTCACACATGGAAGAAACTCATCACCAATGGACCTCTATATATGAATGTGTATCAATAGTTTGTAACTATTTCTATAGCTATGCAATGTATAATTCTGTAGATTTATTATTATTTATTTGTTTTTATCTGAGGCTTGATTTTTCATACTTTTTTTCATACATCAGATTGCCTGGAGGATAGGTGAAAGCAGAATTTATTTTAGATTTTTTAAATTATATAAAAATACGCAAAAGCAATCCTAAACCTAAAAAATGACTTGGTGTGCTCTACCAAGAAAAGGTTACATATGAAATCTCCCTAAATGTGTCTACCTTGCTCAATTGAAACTACAACTGCAACTGTATATTTAGCCAGTAGGTGACAGTAGTAAGTTAGTTTTGCACTAAACATGGAAGGCTACACAACTGATAGACATGTCATTACTATAAGTGGTGCAATTCTTACCATTAGGAGTAGCCTGAGATAATCACAAACTTTATTAAGAGTAATTTACGATGCTGTGAGTATTTTATGTCAGGCAGCGGTAAGGAACTTAATTTAAAAGTTAATTGTAGTTAGCTTATTCTGTACTGATGTGCCATCTAGAGGTTCAATTGTGTGCCATAACATTTACAGAGGCCTCACTGAAGTGCTAATAATAATATGTGTATTCCAGGATAAGGTAATAATACTAGATTGATGTTCTACATTGATGTTACAATTAATAGAACAGATTATTTTAAAATGAATATGCATAAAGAGTATGGTTTTGTTGGTTGAAGAATGTATTGATATGGTTATTTTATAGGTTGATTGCTTCATTGCTGGTTTGGAATATTGTTTAGAAATACAGCATTATGAAAAGGCATTTGTCACCCAAATTTTGATCTTGTTTTAAAATCCAACATTGACCATGCACATATTGGTTGAAATATTGATAGACTGTCGTATTGGACAAAGATAATAATAACTGAAAGCATCTATAATAAAAGTCGGAGGGTAGATCACCTATTGCCAGACCAGAAGAACATTATTAGATCATTTCACAAAATGTTGATCTACAGTTGCACAGCGATATAATTTCTAAACTACGGGAATGTTACTGTCTTGTTTTCATTTCAAAGATGACTTCAATTAGGCTACTTAAAGATTCAATCATCTTTGAAAAACGTTGCCGTCATGTTTGAGCAATACAAATATATATATATATATATATATATATATATATATATATATATATATATATATAT
>JACXGI010007614.1:0-29632 GCA_016801175.1 Esox masquinongy
TAAGCAGGGGGACACGTCTGGCACTGCAGGATTTGAGTCCCTGGCGGCGTAGTGTGTTACTGATGGTAGCCTTTGTTACTTTGGTCCCAGCTCTCTGCAGGTCATTCACTAGGTCCCCCCGTGTGGTTCTGGGATTTTTGCTCACCGTTCTTGTGATCATTTTGACCCCAAGGGGTGAGATCTTGCGTGGAGCCCCGGACCGAGGGAGATTTTCAGTGGTCTTGCATGTCTTCCATTTTCTTAAAATTGCTCCCACAGTTGATTTCTTCACACCAAGCTGCTTACCTATTGCAGATTCAGTCTTCCCAGCCTGGTGCAGGTCTACAATTTTGTTTCTGGTGTCCTTTGACAGCTCTTTGGTCTTGGCCATAGTGGAGTTTGGAGTGTGACTGTTTGAGGTTGTCTGAGGTGTCTTTTATACTGATAACAAGTTCAAACAGGTGCCATTAATACAGGTAACGAGTGGAGGACAGAGGAGCCTCTTAAAGAAGAAGTTAAAGGTCTGTGAGAGCCAGAAATCTTGCTTGTTTGTAGGTGACCAAATACTTATTTTACCGAGGAATTTACCAATAAATTCATTAAAAATCCTACAATGTGAATCTCTGGATTTTTTTTCTCATTTTGTCTCTCATAGTTGCAGTGTACCTATGATGGAAATTACAGGCCTCTCTCATCTTTTTAAGTGGGAGAACTTGCACAATTGGTGGCTGACTAAATACTTTTTTGCCCCACTGTAGATTTTAAAGTGGTGCTTTTAGATTACGAATCACTGAATGGTTTAGGCCCTGAATATATTTCTGATGTGTTTGAAGAATATAAACCGAGCAGGGCTCTTAGAGCCATGAAAACAGGTCAGCTAATAGAGCCCAGAGTCCAAACTAAACATGGTCAAGCTGCGTTTAGCTAGAATAAACTACCAGCAGATCTTAGAGGTGCCCCAAACTTATAAATTTTTAAATCCAGGTTAAAAACACTGCCCTTTTCATGTACCTATGACTGAGCACTTAAACTTAACCGCACTGTTTAGCTTTACAGCTTTTATAGCTTCCTATGTTTTTATCCCATTTTTATTGTTTTATTATTATGATGTTATTCTGATGTTTTCATTTGAGTATTTGTTTTAATGCTATTGTATTTTGATATATTTCTTTCCTTTTTCTTTCTAAATCACACTGGATTACTTCCATGTAAGAATTGTGCTATATAAATAAACTTGCTTGCTTGCTTGAATGTTTGGCCTTGTTACAGACACACACAGGTGACACACACAGGTGAAAATGGCAATTAAAGGTGAATTTCCCACACCTGTGGCTTTTTAAACTGCAATTAGTGTCTGTGTATAAATAGTCAAAGAGTTTGTTAGCTCTCACGTGGATGCACTGAGCAGGCAAGATACTGAGCCATGGGGAGCAGAAAAGAACTGTCAAAAGACCTGCGTAACAAGGTAATGGAAATTCGTAAAGATGGAAAAGGATGTAAAAAGATATCCAAAGCCTTGCAAATGCCAGTCAGTACTGTTCAATCACTTATTAAGGTTGGTTACAATATGCTCGACAACACCTTGACTCGCCTCACAGCTTCAGGCACACTGTAATTTGGACCAAAATAGAGCTTTATGGTCACAACCATAAGCAAAACATTTGGAGAGGGGTCAACAAGGCCTATAGTGAACAGAATACCATTCCCACTCTGAAGCATGGTGGTGGCTCACTGATGTTTTGGGAGTGTGAGCTCTAAAGGCACAGGGAATCTTGTGGCAAGATGAATGCAGCATACAGGCAGACAATTTGCATTCTTCTGCACGAAAGCTGTGCATGAGACGCTCTTAGACTTTCCAGCACGACAATGACCCTAAGTACAAGACCAAGTTGACCCTCCAGTGATTACAGCAGAAAAAGGTGAAGGTTCTGGAGTGGCCATCACAATCTCCAGACCTTAATATCATTGAGACACTCTGGGGAGATCTCAAACGTGCTGTTCGTGCAAGACGACCAAAGACTTTGTATGACCCGGAGGCATTTTGCCAAGATGAATGGGCAGCTATACCACCTGCAAGAATTCGGGGCCTCATAGACCACTATTACAAAAGAATGCACGCTGTCATTAATGCTGAAGGGGGAAATACACAGTATTAAGAACTAAGGGTATGCAGACTTTTGAATTAAAGTATGGTTGTATTACGTTTCTCTGCATAAGGAAATTTGATTTGTTTATTTTATTTTCATAAATGGTTTCAAAGTAAAATAAACTGTGTGACTTGTTGAATTGGGTTACCTTCACCAGTGAATGTGGTTGGAGTTTAGCTTAATATCCACATGCCCAAATATGTAGTGTAAGTATTCTAACCCTTTATTAAGTACCGGTAGAAGCGCCTTTGGCAGCGATCACAGCCTTAAGTCGTCTTGGGTATGCCTCTACAAGCTTTGCACACCTAAATTTGGGTAGTTTCTCCTATTCTTCCTTGTAGATCCTCTCAAGCTCAGCCAGATCGGATGGTGGAGCGTCGTTGAACTGCAATCTTTAAGTCTCTCCACAGATTGGGTTCAAGCCCGGGATTTGGATGGGCCACGTAAGAAGATTCACAGGCTTGTCCCAAAGCCACTCCAGAGTTGTCTGGGCTGTGTGCTTCAGGTCGTTGTTGTGCTAAAAGAAAAATCTTCACCCCAGTCTGATGTCCTGAGTGCTATGGATCAGGTAGTGAAGGCTGCAGCAATTTTTCTACTGATTAGACAAGTAAAATCTGTTGACTAGTTTGTCAGCCATCGATTAGTTCTCTCAATTCTTGCCAGTTTTCCAGTCCCTGCAGCTGAGAAGCCATCCCATAGCTTGAGGATCCCACCACCATGCATTACCATAGGGATGGTATGTGTCAGGTAATACGCGGTACTTTTTTTCCAGACAATACGCTTGACATAAGTCCTAATAGTTTAATTTTGGTCTCATCAGACCAGAGAATCTTTCCTTTTCCTCACAGTCATGCATGTGCCAATTTGCAAACTCCCGATGGCATGCCTGATGCCTTTTGGCTTCAGTCTAGTTCTGCCCATGATCTATGCCTCCATACAATTCTGAGGTCTACAGGAAATTCCTTTGACTCCACAACATTGTTTTTGCTCAACCGAATTTATCACAAGTAGACTCCAATAAATGTTTAGAGACATATCAAGGATGAACAAATGACAAAGGATACATCTGAATGGAACATATTTTGGCAAAGGGTCTCAGTACTTACATGAGAATTTTAATATTCAATCAATTGGTACAAATTTCTAAACTTTTCGCCTTTTTATGGGGTATAGTGTGTAGATTGATAGCAAAAAAAAGTGCATTAAATCAATAATAAAGTCCATAACACAACAAAATATGCATAAGATGATGGGGTTGGAATATTATTTTGGAAATATTGCACCACCTCCCTTAAAAATGTACCATGCACATGCTTTGAGCATCCACAAAACGCAATCTTGCTACCCTACTATAAAATGCCATCAACTACGAACCAGTGTTATAGTGGCAGCCTGCCCATAAGTGTTTTAGGGTTGGAGCCCCACTTGCGATTGAAAAAAAAAATCTTATATTACTATTTTTACATATATTTTAAAAAAGTATGAATTAACAAACACATTCTCATAAGTGGGAAACATTTTTACTTTGTTTTCCCCCTCAACAAATGTTTCAGTTACCACTGTCATCAGTACCACTGGGAATTGGGCCGGACATCCAGCTCAAAAATGCCTTCAGGGAGGGATGGCATTTGAGGATTTCAACACAAAAGAAAAAAAAAAAACACTTTCCAGGGGTGTACATACTTTTTCACATGACATCAAATTAAATCTTATTTTACTCATTAAAGTCATAATCAACGCATCAAATGTTAAATTCAGTGCTGGTACACTGGCTGCTACAGCACAAAAGGTAGGACATGGCTAGAACGGAAAAAGATCTGTTTCCTTATGCTAACAAGGCAATGTTGAACAAAGTATTGTTAGATTCTTCTTTTAATAACTTTAATATTTTTATGGTTTCTTCTTGTTAAGCAAGAAATTGTCTCCTATTTCTACAAATAAGTTGTGGTAATCAGAATCTCTAGTTTGCTAGTTATTGTTCTACCTATCGATGTACTTTGATTTTCTGTTAACAAGAAATTTATTTTTTTCTCTACAGTAGTATAGTATACAGCATTGTAGCTTTGCGATCAATATTCCATTGTTGTCATGAGCTAAATCTATGCTTGCCACTTGCCAGTGATATTTATTCTTGCCCTACAGACAGAAATATTAGATAAATAAAATTACATTTTATTTCTTTGAGCAATAACTGACTGCATCAAGGAACCACAAAGCATGTGTGCTGAATAAAAAATTCTGTCACCACATAGCACTGCCCCTACTAAGCTGCCACTGAAATTGTGTAAATGTTTTACCACAAACCCCCTATTACACCCGTTGATTTTTAGTTTGGAATGGCTGTATTAAAAATGTTGTACCATGTATTACTGTTTGTTCTGGCCATATGACTACGTCCAGGGTAAGGAAACATAAAATCATTTGTAAAAGAGAACTACTTCGTTAGGGATCAGTCTTCTGTCAGCGCCAAGTTCTTGGAATGCTCCTTTGAGCGTCTTCCTGCGAGTTAAGGAATTTACAAATCAGAAATGTCAGTCTTTGGCAACTCACTGGAATGTGAATGGAATACTGTAGCTTCAGCCAAATGCTAGGTCAGATTAAAGCTAAGGAGCTCAGACTGAAGCTAAATTGTGTTTACAACTCAGTTTTAGGCCTACAGTCGCAGCCCCTTTGACCTACTCTTCCCATGGTTTTTAAAAGAAGATGCAAGGAATCAAGTCTATGCAGCTGATATTCTCCTAAGACTCCAGCTTAGCTAAACCTGATGATTCACCGATGTCACCTCTTCAACTTAAACACAATCAAACACAGATATTCGCCTACAAATATCAACTCATAATAAGACCTTCTAAAACCTACAATGACATGTTCTAACACATTTGAAGAATCTCTAACAAAAACCAGAGATGGGCAGGAGGAGTGGAATCAAACATGTGCAAGGCTGTTTATGCAAAAAAAACTATGCATCAACAAGATATCAAACGTGTAGTCTTAAATCTTCCTTTAAGGCTATATAGTGTTTTCTGAAAATAATGCACTGTTTACAAATACCTGATTATTGATGGGGCATGACCTTTTAACTAACTTCATGAGGAATTAATAAGAAATGTTCTTGAAGAATCAACAATCAAAATTGATCAATGACTGCCCTTTTTACAAGGTGACTGAAACACTACTCGTGTATTACCCAGTCAAATGTCCCGAATTACATTCATCCAAGTATTTAGAAAGTTGTGGCGGACTTCTTTTTTCTATTAAAACCCTAAGGAATGACACCCCTTAGTGCTACTACAAAAAACATTAGCTCAGAATGCAACAAAGGATTATGACACAACAATATTGGTAAAAGTCTGAATCCTTAATTGCATACAGAGCTAAGAAAACATGTGAGTCATCTCGATACAATTATGGAGTAGCCTACCACAAAGCACAAGCCAATTTTAAAACAAATGACATCCATGCCATGGAAAGTTCGAGCAATCACTGGTCTCCTTGACTATAGAAGTAAACAAAATGTCCCTAAGGCTGTGTTTTAAAAGGCAGCCCAATTCAGACATTTTCTCTTTTAACCAACAACAAGAGATCTTTAAGTCAGGAGCATAACACCCTGCATGTCACTGCTGGCTTGCCTCTGAAGCTAAGTAGGTTTGGTTCTGGTTGATCCCTGGATTGGAGACCAGATGCTGCTGGAAGTGGTGTTGTAGGGCCAGTAGGAGGCCAGGGTCCAACGCTAACTTTTTTCTCACTGGCCCCGACTGTATTTTTACTGTCCTGACTTGAATTAAAAATAAATAAAAAATAAATGTGTATTGTACAGATATATAGTATGCAAATAGCATTTCAGAATATTGATTTATGGCACAGATTTGCATGTGATATGAGACATGAGAACGGATACTGTTTACATGTAACTGCTGTTTATATAAATATGATGCAACGAACATCATTACTTTTTAATATGGTTATCAAAATATTACTATAAATATCATTATCATCTTTTCATGAAGATACTTGCTTATTTGATGTGTCATAAAAGCATGAAAATAAAACAATTGAGGTAACATATTTACGGTTACATAAATATGGTGCAATACAGTACTTGACTGGCTTGTTGTGTGTCACTGCTAGCAAGCGCTTAGGCAGGCATAGTTAACATGACACTTACTGTTGACAAGCCACGGTTTCTCTATCTGTATTCCTTTCTCCCTCTTCACAACATGGTAGGCTGTCGTAATTAGTTTTTCAACGCTATACGCCACCTCATTCATTCGGAGCAGGCAAAAGTTCATTGGTGCAGCCGCAGTGTTGTCAGTAGCCTGTTTGGCCGCAATACACGCAATATGCTGCAGGGGTGTAAGAGCAGGTTTTCGGTAGTTGTTCGTTCCCCTGAAAAACCCTACCTTATCAGCTTTTGTTGGGAACACATGACAGGTACAGCAGTGTTGTCACTTGTCATTTTCGACCGCATGGAACCTGTTCTTTCCACGAAAACAAAAATGATCACGTTCGCTTTTCCTCATATGATGCCATGTTTGGGTCCTGCTCTAGAATGCACTATGATTGGTCAAAAGAGATGAGCCATTGAATATTATTGGTCAAAAAGACGACACCAGAACTGTACCACACCGAAGGGGGAAAAGAAGTGGTACAGCCATATTTTAATGCAAGAACAAGCAAAAATTTAAGCGGGAAGAGTGACAAAGATGACAAGCAAACGTTTTAATACAATACAGTACTATGAATTTAAATGGGGAAACTGTCTTTGTCTACTCTGTTGGCAATACTCGGCCCTCATTCAGCGTGGTTATGGTTGGTTGGTGTCCCTTTGGTTGATGCTTGGCAATGTGGGTGGATTGACTTCCTGCCTGTTTGGCCCTATCCGGGGCCTCCCCCGGATAGAGCCACAGTGTCACTGGACCCCCGTCTCAGCCCCAAAGTTTTACGCTGCTATATTATTGTGCCGGGGGAGTAGGGTCAGTTGTCCTCCATTGTAAATCCTTGTAAATCTAAGAAATGTGCTCTCTAAATATCCTTGTCTCCTACTCCGTTTAAACTTAGGAGGACATGTGGTCTTGGCCCACACATCTGGAGTACCAGGCTCAAAAGACGCGTTGCTGTCCCTGTGTTGATCAAGACGATACCAGATGATTCCAGATGCCCCTCTGCTGACCCTCCCCAGTTTGTCCCAGTCCTTCTCCGTTTATTAATTACTACAATTTGTGCTCTTAAAATGTTCACCCAGCACAACCAGAAGAGGACTGGTCACCACTCTGAGCCTGGTTCCTCTAGGTTTCTTCCGATATTTCAGCCCCTTTTAGGGAGTTTTTCCTAGCCACTGTGCTTCAACACTGTTGTTGTTTGCTCCTAGGGGTTTCAGGCTGAGTGTTTTGTAAAAGCACTTTGTGACAACTGCTGATGTAAAAAGGGCCTTATAAATTAATTTGATGGATTGGTTCTGGCCCAACCTTAAGTCTTAATTATCCCCAGCTTCTTATTTAATATCAAAATCAGATTTTGTTCAAAACTGATCTTACCTGAAAAACAAATGTGTACATCAAGATCTGAATTGGGTTTTTACTCAAAATGTTATGAAAATAAAACACTTCCAGAATCGAACCAAGTAATAAATTACAGCACTTTATATACTGCTGTAAGTGTCTAGGCTTAAAAAACATGCTTTAGCAATAAGCATGATAACCTGTAACCTAACTCTCAACCTTTCTCCCAAAGGAAAGATTTTTAACATCAGTGGCAGCAGATGTCTTTTCTGTCTTTTTTCTAATCTTTAGAGAATTAGTGGGCCTCTCTTACTCTAAAGATCCAGAAGCTTCTGTCTATGTGTAGTCACATTCTGATCATATATTTATTCGCTACATGTTCTTTAAAGCATAGACTACTGTCAGTTGTTCCTGTTGAACATTTCTTACACACTAATTTTCCACTGAATTCCTCTCTCCCATCACGTTTCTTCTGATTTGATAATATTAGCCCACGTCGCTGAATCATCTCTCTGAAGATAGCCACTATGCAGTTTATTTTTGGAATTTTCAAATAACTGCAGGCTTCGGAAAGTATTCAGACCCATCCACCTTCTACACATTGTTGTGTTTTACAGTTAATTCATAATTGTGAAAAAAAATCAACTAAATGTTGTTTGTTAATTGTAGTCCACCTGCAGCAAATTCTAATGATTGTACATGATTTTCAATACAAACATCAGTGTGTGAAATGGAAGTTTGGTAACACTAAGACTCTTCTTAAAGCTGCCCATCTGGTTAAACTAAGTAACCAGGGAAGAAGAGTTCTGAAAGAAGAGTTCTGAAGACAAGGTAGAACCTGCCAGAGGGACAGCCACCTCTGCAGAACTCCATCAATCATACCTTTATTGCAGATTGGCTAGACGTCCCTAGTAAAAGACATGTCACCTGACTCTGAGACCATAAGGAAAAAGATTATCGGGTCTGAAGAGACCAAAATCAAACTATTAGGCCGAAATGCCACACTTGCGAAAAAACATGGGTCCAACGGTAACTTTTGTTCTCATTGGCCCTGGCGGGCCAGTTCGTCTGAAATCTACTGGCCCGGGCTGATTTTTTAGTGTTCTGAACTGAATTAAAAAAAAAATATACAATCATATTGTTCAGAAGTACATGACATGTACGATAGTACATGTCTCTTAATGCGTGAACAAGCAAACAAGCAGGCTATCGTTAATGTTGAACCCTGACAAGGTACACCTGGCTAATACCATCTCTATTGTGAACCATGCTGGTGGGAGTCTCATTACAGGGTTCAACATTAACGATGGCCCGCTGTCCCGGGGCCAGTAAGACCTAAAGTAGGGTCAGCAAACAAAAGACAGTCATTGGCCCTTACAGGGACCCAGCATTGGACCCATGGGGTTACAGGACAGTGCTCAATTTCCCCATTTAAATTCAAAGTATTGAATTAAAACCTTTGCTAGTCATCTTTGGCAATCTTCCTGCTTCAATTTTTGCTTGTTTCCCACATTAAAATGTGTCTGAACCATTTCTTCCCTCTCCATGTGGTGAAGTACCGGTGTCGTCTTTTTTTTTTAATAATATTCGATGGCTCATCTGTTTTACATTTTATAGTCATTTAGCAGATGCTCTGTTTTGACCAACCATTGTTCATAGTGCATTCAAAAGCGGGACCCAAACATGGCATCGTACGAGGCAAAGCGAACATGATCATTTTTGTTTTTATGGAAAAAACATGTTCCGTGGGTCGAAAACAATAATGGCAAGGGACACGTACTGCCGTATCTGTTGCACGTTCCCGATGAAAGACAAT
Organism: Esox masquinongy; assembly: GCA_016801175.1. Taxonomy (NCBI): domain Eukaryota; kingdom Metazoa; phylum Chordata; class Actinopteri; order Esociformes; family Esocidae; genus Esox; species Esox masquinongy. The sequence continues at coordinate 9,441 of JACXGI010007614.1, forward strand.
AAGGCAGGGTCATTTTTCAAGGGGACAAACAACTACCAAATCATGCTCTTAAGTCCCTGCAGCATGTTGCGTGTATTGTGGCCAAACGGTCTGCTGACATCCCTGCGGCTGCACCAATGAACATCTACCTGCTTTGAATGAATGAGTTGGCGCGTAGCCAAATTGAAAAACGAATTGTTACCACCTATGATGTTGTGAAGTGGGAGTAAACATTCATGGACTACGTCCATGACATAGTCTGTGAATACGGATAGAGAAACCATACATATGGACATGGCTATTCGACAGTGTCATGTTAACTACGCCTGCCTAAGCGCTTTCTAGCAGTGACAAACAAGAAGGCCGCGAACCAACAATTGCAACTACTCTACCTGTTGGACTGAATGTGTATTGGGCCATATTTATGTAACCATAAATATATTAACTCAATTGTTTTATTATCAAGGTTTTATAAGTGAAAAATACAAGTATCTTCAAGAAAAGATGATAATTATATTTATAGTAATATTTTGATAACTATTTATTAAAAAGTAATGATGTACATTGCAGCATATTTATGTAAACAGCAATTGCTTGTATCAACTCATGTCTCACATCACATGCAAAACTGTGGTATGAATCAATATTCTGATGATATTTACATATGATACTTCTGTACAATACAATCATATTGTGTTTTTTTTTAATTCAGTTCGGGCCAGTAAAAATTCAGTCCGGGACAGTAGATTTCAGACCAACTAGACCAACAGGGCCAGTGAGAAAAAAAGTTAACGTTGGACCCTGCATTATATGGTGTTGCTTCTTAGCAGCAGCAATTCGAAGACTGGTCAGAATTGAGGAAACTAATCTATGTCCGATTTGGAAGTCAATGGATTTCACTAGTCTAAAAACTTTCTTCGGTAATCATTGCAGCCCTAATTAACTGATTCTGTTTGAAGACTACTACAACTACTACTATAAAGAAGAAAATAATTAACCAAATTAAATTTGTAGCTACATAACATAGAATAAAAGGAAAACTATTTAGTGTAGTTGCTCATAGTTGTCCTTTTCACACGTTACAAGTACAAGGTTGGAGAGAAGAGTCACAAATTAGGGAACAGCCATTAAAGAAAAGCCCTTCTAAAGAAATTTGAGTTAATTTAAAGGATCGTAATAAAACATTTGGTAGCAGAATATAATTTGAAGAAATTGGGTGAACATGTATTAATAATTACTAACTAAAACAAATATGTCAAGCAACATATCGATGAATTGAATATCGGGAAAAAAATATCCTGCCTAGGATAACAATAGTATAACAACAGTATAACAATAGTCCTAATACCTGTTACACTCATCCGTGTTAGAATTAGCCCCAGTCTTCCCCATGCCCTCAACGTTTCTACCGAGCGCAAACTCGCCAAAACCATTCTTCTGCTAAAACTTCGGGTTACATAAATGCTGCAGATCGCCCATCTTTTGGAGTTCAGAAATAAATGTAATAGGCATTTCCGGTGATACATCAATTTCTAAATTAGACATCAAATGCTTCCAAATGATTGTTTTCCCCCCGTGACTGCATTAAACAAGCGTGTACTGTGCAATGACTGGGCATGCATGTTTATCTCCCTGCCAGACTCAAAATTTGACAGCGCCTCGTGAGTAATGTTCTTTTTTCCGCAGAGAATGCCTCAAACAAAGCATTATTAATAAAAACTATGCTATGGGACTGCATACTTTAGTTTTTGGCTGTAGATACTTTTGTCTGGTCACTTTTCTAATAGGTAATTTAATATTATTATAACCTAAAGAATGTATCCCATGGATATGACCCATTATACTAAACGAAAGTACAACGCTAATGAAACAGCAACAGGTTAAAAGAAACCCATTAATACCAACGTGTAATGATTGGCATTTGCAACACGTATTACCACAGATGTTAATCAATCTGATTTTCAATTGGTTTCAGGGGTCTCGACCCATAGAATGTACAGTGTTAGAAGCATTCGGGACTATTTGTTCCCGATTTAAGTACAGTGATTATAATCGTCTGTATTGCTACAGTATCGCCTATCTACAGACAAGGTAATGCAGCAACTCATTCATATAAAATACATTATGACAGTAGAATATGCTACAAAATATATGCTATCTACAACATACGCGATACTACACTTGAAAAAGAAAGTCAAAAAGCCATACCTAGAAACAGACAACATGATAACTTTACCTCTGTCTGAATAGTTGTAATTACCAAGTCAAGCTAATATGCAGACGATGTCTCATCTCGCTGCATTGGCTGGTCATGTTTGCGTTTCAAATAAAATATACCTGAACAAACGCCCTCGTGAATGTTGTGATTTATATCCTGTTTGCGTGCGCAGCAGCAGTTCCACTACTCTTTCCAGAAGTAGGGCTTAGGACCCGTTGGAGACCGCGCCAGTGTGAGAATCATTCACATATTCCGCCATAATGGATTTTGGCAAATAAATCACGTGTCGCGTAATCCTGGAGGCGGGGTCACAGGTTGATGTTGAGATTCGTATTTTAACTGAAGTAACTTTATGTAGCCACCCAAATGCCGTTGTGACATTTTTAAATAACATACGGCCTACTTAACTCAAGGGATTCCCCTTTCGCAATATCTCGTGATGTTGTGTTGGAAATATGGCAGTAGTACCAGCACAACAGTCGGATTTCATAGTTTGCTTTGTAGAATAATATTTTTTTTGATTTTCAGGGTCTGCTCTGGTGCTATGATTAAGCCAAGGTGAAGTCATGATATTCTTACACAGTGGTATGGTAGCACATAAGGTAGGACATACCTTTATGAACTGTTATAATAGTTGATAATTTATACATCCTAGTTTATACATACTGATATGTCATAAAGAGTTCATACAGGCCTAGATCAGTCGAAGTTGGATCGAGCACATAGGCCTGCAGTGGCTACGTTGACAATAAGGAAAGTAATCAATAACTTTCCATCTACATGGGCCAACACCCATTTCTGACGTAGTCTCAGGGGAATACATAACATATTATACGTTAATTTGTAACAGCCGATTTCTTAAGAAATCTTATGTAACCTTACGTTACATTATAAAGCGCTACCAAAATGTATAAATTTGCTAAAACCTATCAAATCCCAAAGAGACATCATCAATAAGGAGAGATCAACAAGGGGACATAATTTCTGTTAGTCCGTGTCTCCCTCTCAATCAATAGGGATTGCTCCAAAAATGTCCAAACTTATAATGTTATTGTGTCTCTCTCAGAAACACATTCAATAGGTTTATTTCATTCTGGAGCAGATTTTCATTCAGTAAACAAGGGGACACCTTTCCTGTCAGGCACCAATTCCACTGGTAATTAAATATGGAATTTTCCCAAAATAACAAAACGAACACAGTCCGTCTTCAGAATCGTACCCATCTGCGATGGCAGCACTGTGCTCGACCAATTGCACTATTGATGCACTATTGCACTACCAATTTCACTCAATATTGATTCAACCTAAAATATATGTGATAGATTTTAATTAAGGACACTTAAGGGTACAGATAACACCTTTTCATACAGCGATGCTGCCCACTAAGTCTGACAGCCTCAGTTATCAGTGCTTTGCTAGCTTCTGCTTCTTTGACTTATGTAGGTCTGTTATTTGAAGGCCAAGTATGGTCAGGCTGTGAACATGGCCCAGACTCCCGAAAATCATTATTATGCCTAAACTTAACCTAACATTAACCATAAACCTAACTCTTAATGTCTAAACCTAACCCCAGTTGTAAGCTTTACCTTAAACTTAACCCCTTAGCCGGAAATAGCCTTTTTCCTTATCGGGACCGACTGTTTTACTATTTCTGTGAGAACTTCTGGTCCCTGTGTGTATAGAAGAAAAATCAGGACAACGCATACACACTCTGCCTGTCTGTTATTTGGCCTGTTTCCCCTCTGTTTCTTTGTTTAACACTTTCGCCCACTCTTCCTATCTCTATCTCCTCCTTGCTTCCAAAGATGGGAAGTCTGCCAAGATGATACACAACCTAAGTAGTACTGCTATGAATAATGACCGGTTTGATCAACTTCACATTATATTCATATTTCCTAATTGAGAGCAATTATAGATGTTTGCTTCATATGTTTGGAAATGAACCACATCTGCGCTATTAAAGAAGAATAGCCAAGTTATTTGAAAAATGAATAGACATAAGATATAATTACTTAAAGGGTTAATACAGTGGTAAGAACTGGAGTCACATCAGAGCTCACAACATCATAATGTGCATGCAATGTGAAAATGGAAGGTGGAGCCATATGAAATTGTGAAAATATGTTCGATTGCTCCTCTGGCTCCACTTCAATAGTTCTCAAATGTTTCATGGTCGAAATTATTAGACAATTATTTTGGATCACAGTTTTTTCCCTCTGGTGCTACAAAGAAACAAAAATATGTACGTCACACGGTAGCGTATCCAGTCACAAGATAATGTCCAATCTACTGTTCAGCAAGGCAATATCTTGCACCCGGAGTCAGGAGACAACACATTCAACTTCCCAAAATGATGGAGAGGACTCTGCTGGCTCTATTCATGACGGAACTCATTAACCCTTCAGTGGATTGCTCTGTAAATATAAATCACTACAGCCACATTCAACTCTCAGTGAAGCAAAGGAGTACAGAATTAAACAATAAGCTTCTCTGGTTTTGTCAGTGGATGTCACTGAAGGGAATGGAAGCATATTGAGATCTTGAGGCGAAGCCTAGTATCTTTGTGCCAGTCCAAGCAAGAGATAAATATGATTTCATTGTAAGACATCTGCTTTCTCTACCAGGGGTCCTATGCCACACAGGAACCCCATCCACAGAAAGTATTTTCCAAAGCATTTTTGGGTTGGGTGCACACAGCAGATTAGTGTGCCGTGCTCCACCCAGAAAGAGAGTTGTCCTCTTCTAAAGTCTTTGGTTTTACCGCACAGCCATTTGAATAGGCTTCTCTGAGATGAAGTTTTACAAGGCTGAACATCCCGGGACAAAACTGGCTTCTGTCAGAGCTTAGGCTTTCACATTACTCAATTGTTTTTGTCAGTAATCCAAGAACTGTAGATATAGACCTTCCTGAGATGTATGCCCTTAAGGACACGCTCTGCCTCGATAGTCATTTGTGTGATTACTGTTTTTGTGCTTATCGTGGCTGTATAAAAAAATTTCTGATTGAATGAACTCTCCTTATGTCAGGAATTGTGACACAGACAGACTGAATTGCAAACCCCCCCCACAATATCACTGATGGGTGCCAGCATCAGACACGACACCATTATCGGCAAAAGCAAAAAACAATGCAGTAGAAAAAATGATAAAGTTGACTGTAAAGGACATTTCTGTTGTTTCCTCTAACACTTTCTTGGCACGCTGTTTTTCATCAAGAGAGTTTTAATCTCACTTATCCATTAAATAAAGAATTCTGCGGAGAGCTGATAAAAGGGATTGGACTTCGGTGTTGATTAAGCTGGACTCTCTTTCATCATCAAAGCACAGCTCTGTAATGCAGACCCCCTTCTTGAAGAACAGAAATTAGGAGAGAAGAGGGAGCCCAGTGACCTTTTTTTAAAGTCCACTCAATGTCCTTTTGATCAACAAAATATATATTTTCAACATATTGTGCATATAGTGAAAGACTGTGATGCCTGCTAACATACTGTCTGTCAGAGCTCTGCAACTGGGGCTATTAGCCAGGTAGAAACACTCTACCTGACACTGTTCAAGCGCACCGTGAAACTTCGGATGCAGCACTCATCACTGTTGTCTCCAGATAAAATGAATTAATAAAATCCTGCATAGTAGACAGAAAAATCTGTTTGGCGTACAGTAAATGTCAACTTTTGGGTTGACATTCATTTGGGTAAAAGGTCAACAAAGTTTGCAGCCAGCAACAGAGTGGAGGGTGCAGAGAAACACCATTCATTACCTGTCCAGTTCATCTCACTAGGATCTAGGCTCTCATAGCCCCTCCACCCCCCCCCTCCCTCAACATGTCAGGCTTGGCTTGACTAAACATTTTTTCATGATCAGTCTATTGGTAATGACCCCATCGATACATTGAACTGGGGTTCCAACAAAGTGTTGACATGAAGACTATGGGAACATGAAAACTATGGGAAGAATGTCTACATGAAATTCATGAAAAAACTGTTAGACCTGGTCAATGAACATACTTATGCAATGTTTCTAAGGAGATCAATAAGTATGCCTCTGTCAAAACCATTGCAGAAATGCTACCATAATCTCATCTGCTGTATAAAATCCCTTTGCTTTTGTTCCTGCAGTAAACGGTAATGCTATTTGAGCTTAAAATCACCCAAGATATGTAGGAATAAAACAGCTCCCCATCACTGTGATATTTCTTTGACAGCAAAGAGCTGGATTTTCCGGCTTTTTCTGGCAGTAAGATCAATTCCTCTTGCACAGAGCCCCTCGAGACGTGTGTGCTATCTTTCAGCAGAGAAGTTAAAGTTGGCACATTTGTACATTGAGGCTAATGCAATCCAAACACGGGGAAAGTGGAGTTACAGATGCCTGTGCATGGTATATGCAAGTTAATGCATCTGAGCTCAAACCCCCTCCTAGCTGTGGAGGAACAGAGGTTTCCTTGTAGATGCAACATAATCCAATAATGCTCCTTTTTCCATGATCTTCTTTAACATCAAGATTTAAGCCACCCACAGAAGAGAACTGATAACGAGGGTGCCTGTGTGTCCAGCTAACTTGATTAGGACTTCGGCTTGTTGGTGTGTTCTGCGACATCTCAGCATATCTACAATCCTCACTTTATACATCTATAAAGCCAAAATGGAAAATATTGTTGTAAATGGACATTTCTGAATTTCATAACTGAATTTGATTCTCATTACTGAATGTCACCTTTATGTTTTACCATTTCAAAATGAAAGTACTTTATGTTAAATCACTAGACAGTTGGCATTCAGAAACAACAAAGAAAAAACATGCTAACCTCTTAATCCTTCTACTATGATTTGAGGTTAGCATTTTCTCAAGGTAGTGTGATCATCCTTATACTTGATGAACTTAATATTGGCCACTGAATTCGTGGTTCTCAACCCCACACCCTACTGGACCTGGAGTACTGCTAGTTTTAACTATTATGCAGTATACAGTATGTAATTAATCCTTAGGGTAAAAACAAATATGACAGGAAATCATTTAAAAGATGTCTGTTATAAGGTATTGTGAGCAAATTATAATCTTTTAGGCATTTATTCTGTGATTTGTCTGCCTGCACAACAGGGATCCAAAAAAGGGAACAGTTATAACCTGTATCAATTCATATTGCTGTATTTTAATTAAAAATGACCTGGTTAAAAAAGAAAGTGGACCATGTTTCACAAATCGCTACTAAAGTACTTGTTATCATACAATTTAATGTTACATGTCAGTATATATCTTTTTAATTAAATGCTCTGGTTCCTTTGGGAGTTGGCACTACAAAAAAGAAACTCCTCAAATATCAACTAGGATATTTAAATTTATGTCATTTAGCAGGGGTATGTTTTTAGAGGGATTTAAGTAGTGAATGCATACATGTTGATACTGGATTCAAACCCATTGCCCTGGCGCTGAATGTGCCGTGCCCCACCAACTGAGCTATGTGGGATCCCACTGGCATGTATTCATTTGTAGGACAGACAAGTGTGAATAAGACCGAAGAGAAAAGAGCATTGTTTTATGCTGCCAAGGTTTCTTTGAAGTAAAAGCGAGGCTATGTTAGGGGGGCTGCTTTTAGATTTAGTAGCATGCGAAAAGCCTAGTGGCAGTGGTGGCAGGAACAGCGACCGGCTATCCCTCCTCCACAATGTAAGGTGCGGTAAGTGGATAAGAGGGATTCACGGCGTGTTTACCAAAACTCTGCAGCCAAGCCTGTTAAAAACCGCCAAGCAGGCACAGTGCGACGGGTTCAGCAGGCGCCCAATATGCCACTCTTTTGAAGAATCCCGTCGCCACAGGCTTTCTGGCACTCTGTCCGTCTATGTCGCTCAGCCTGCCTCCCTGCTGTATCCTCGGTTTTTAATCAATGATATCAATCATATTTATTGCCGGCGTTGTCTTTAGAACTCTTTGTCAGTTAGCATGAGCCAAGACTGTAATTAGCCACCGAATTCGGAGCAGAGTGGTACAAGTAGACAACACACAAAATGATAAGGACAAAAAGTTGGCTTACAAGTCACTGGAACATCATTCAAAGGAGACAGTCACGGCAGTTACGGGGTTGGGGAACTGATAAATGTGTGAATAGAATTCAAGAAGGTGCAGCTTTTGGGCTCCTTTTGTACAGACGGGTGTACCACTCTGGTCAGTATATTTACCCCTATGGCCTGTAGCAGGGCTCCTGATCCCTGTAACTGCAGTTTTTCCAATTCAACCCTGTCTCCTGTGTAACTTCTGTGTAAGGCATAGTGTTTGCAATGCCAGGGCTGTGTGTTTGAATAACCATGGGGGACCAGTACCAATAAAAGAAAACATACGCACTTCCTAATGTAAGCTCTGAATAATCCTATATGACTGAAATGAAACAAAAGTGCTAAACAGAAACATCACAATATAACCTTCAGCCTAAAATAGCCTTTTTTTGGCAATACGTCCACACTTCACCTGATTTCCCATGGGGTACCATACTTGTGAGGGCTTAGGACATTATTTACACACACATGAACTCAAACACAATCACTATTGCTGGGTGATGATGAAACACTATATATCTGATATTGTCACTTTTACTGAACTGCGCTGCCTCTTTATTCCTGGGATTTACAGCTGTGGACGAATCAAGTAGTGGAGTTTCGCATGTTTGTCAAGTACGCTGTGGTTTTCATTATGTCTGGCTTAACGGCTCAGAGAGTAATGAAAAGGAGTGCGCTTCTCAAACCATGTGAGCTCTACTTCTGACAACGGTATATAAACCTTTTTCACATCAATGTAAATCTAACACTCTCTTGTTTCAGACACCTACAGGAAAGCTCAATGGAGCCATATAGTCCATTCTATCCATGTTATGTGGTGAAATAAAATGTTTCCATATGCATTGACAAGAACACTTTCCTCAGAAGCTCTGAGCGTGTCTTCTGAGAACATTGAAAGAGACTGACAATAACATGCAAGCATCCCACGAGAGCGTTGCTACACCAACCACGCACACAATACCCACAATACCCTTCTAATCCACCGTTGACGACACCAACGCTTCCTGGCAGAACCAGGAAGAGGGTTTTGTGGAGCGAGTGAGAGCTTTGATTTGTACCATCCTTGCAGCACAAACTCAAAGTCAGTTGGGAGCGCCATCTCCATGGTAACAGAGGATTATCTCTTACGTAAGGACGGCTGGGCATCCAAACCCCCAGGATAAACCACAGCATTCAGTACACTGGTCAAACCCCCTGGATAAACAACAGCAGCCAGTACAGCGGTGTAACCCCTGGATAAACCAGAGCAGTCAGTAAACTGGCCAAACCCCCTAGATTAACCAGAGCAGTTAGTACACTGTTCAAGACACCTGGATAAACCTCAGCAGTCAGATGTGTGTGTTTAAGGTATCAGCTGTTTAAGTCAATAGCACAGACATGTCAGCACTCAGGTTTTTGCGTAATGACCTTTTTCATTCAAGCACATACATGGCAATGTTACTCTAGTCTGAGTTTGAGTTACCTGTCATCTGATTCTAATCCTTTTGAGTGTCAGACGTCAGTATTTTTCTAAAAGAGATTGATTGGTTGTAATCAGACTATGAATCATGATGTAAACACTTTGGAAGACCACAATGCTATCCAGATACTAACAGGCATCAAATAATTCCCCCCAAAAATTATTTTAAAAGCTTTGTTTGAAAATAACAGTGCAGAAGCATGATGCCTGTAATATAGTCCATTTGAAACCTTATGCATTTTTGTTCTGTCAAAATATAGCACTCAGAATGTGCGCACTGTAAACTGTTGAACAATGAATGACACCTGACGCTAGAAAGTGTAAACATTTACACAGTGGTAAAAAGAAAATACCATTGAGTTCCCAACCACTGCCTAACTAAAAACCTCTTTTCAAATCTCCACTTTTTGATTTAAGTGTGCATATTACAACTAGAAGTCCTAAAATATTAAACAATCCAGAGTAGAGGAAGACATCAGTGCTCTCCATCAACACTAATTCAGGAGCAAGAGTTAATCTCTAAGTCTCTCACTTGCAAACATGTTAATTAACACAGAATGATCTAATTTACATATTCAGCTGTGGAGAACAAAATTGTCCTGTCTTCAAATCTGGCATGTGATTAAATCACAGCAACTTCCTCTGTAATCAAGTGCACTGTATTTTTTTTAAAGGGTCAAATACCTAGACCTCTGTCAGCAGTTGCCTCTTCATGCTAGAATAAATATGTTTTTAACTTCCCTTGCTTAAAGGAGAAGTCTAAGATATCATCCCACTACTTCAGACCAGCTTGCACCATGGCTTGTCCCCACCATCACTCCTCCAAATCATCAGGCGACAGCCAAGATGGCCTCCTTCCTCAATGTCCTGCTGTCCTTCCTCACCCACACTTTGAATGCAATTCAAGATGTGTATTTATTAATTAAACAAACAAAAATGAATTAAATGTGCATGTAGACAACTTGTAATGGCTCTTCATGAAAAACAGAGTGAGAGTGACGCTGTGCACTATGAAATGTAAACTCTGAAAGGCTGGTGTTGTCTTCCCCTAAGTGCATACCATTCAATGTTCCATTTAGTACTGTCTTCCTCCTAATTATGGCAAATCATTTGAGTGCAATAAGTAGACTTTCACTGGGTTATTAGATATGCTCAAGCTGTAACGTAAAACGAATTGGGTATAAATAGCCTTTCAATCTCACGTCCGTTGCTAAGTGAAACCAAGCAAAGAAACTGGGCAGTAGCTTAGCTAGAATAATTTGATACTGCAGCAACTCCATCTTTGTGTGATCACTTGTCTTCGAATGTAATCACTTCATCTTTTCCACACAAAAACTTGGGTTTATCAATTTATAGTCCCGTAGTACAATAGTAAGTGAATGGGTGTGTCCAAACGTATGAGCTCAAAGGTGACCATAGAGCAGGAATAGGCAACTTCAGGTTTTTTTCCTTCTAGCTGCTAAATGCTCTCAGCTGGTGTCTCAAGTGTAATTGAGTCCTTGATTAACGGAAGGAGACACGCTGGCATGATTTAGCTTCCAGAAAAGTGGGGGAAATTCCTAGCAGGTAGAAGGATGTGACGCCTCCTGTTCAATCAAATTTATTTATAAAGCCCTTTTTACATCAGCAGTTGTCACAACTGCTTTTACAAAACACCCAGCCTGAAACTCCAAGGAGCAAGCGACAACAGTGTGGAAGCACAGTGGCCAGGAAAAACTCCCTAAAAAGGGGCAGAAATTTAGGAAGAAACCTAGAGAGGAACCAGGCTCGGAAGGGTGAACATTTTAAGAGTACAAGTTGTAATAATGAATAAATGCATGTGGGCTATGTCCGGAGTCTATAAAACCTAATCCAGGTCAGAAGCATGACCAGATGGCCAAGGACAGGGACAACCTGGGGGGGGGGTTCAGCAGAGTGGCCGTTGGAATTGTCAGGTATCGTCCTTATCTGCAACACTTTTGACAGGGACAGTAACGAGTCTTTCGAGCCTGCTACTAGAAAAATTTAGAGAGTGCATTCCTTAGATTTACAAGGATTTACAATGGAGAAGGAAAACTGACCCTATTCCCCCGGCATAATAATATAGCAGCATAAAACCTTGGAGCTGAGACCTTGGGGTGTAAAACCTGGGGCGTAAAAACCTTGGGGCTCCAGTTGTGTTAGAGGGCCATAGTAGTTTCCAGAAGAGGCTCCCCACCTCCAACTGACATCTTCCATTTCAATATTGTTCTCTACATATTTCAGTTCTTCCATTTCAGTTGTGTAAAAATTAGGTGTTCAAAAGAATGTCATCAGCAAGTGGATCATCTCCAACCAGAGAATTTAAGACAATTTTGGATCTAGACTCATTGTGGGGAACAAACCAACATCAATCAGTTTAGTGAATCATTAGTCAAGACTTAGATGTTTTTTAGGGCTCTGTTTGCTTTTGTGAAAGCTACACTTTCTTCTTGGTGTTTGCAAAGCACCTCCCTTGAAAGTGAGTGATGGTCTTGTTCATTAGACATCTTGTGTCATCAGTCAAACATAACAGGCCAACTGCAATGCTGCTAGCATGTTACCGTAAGAAAGCAATTTGATTTTTTCCCCCGCATCTCCCAACCTCCACCTGGCTCCTACACTGGGATCCTTTGGACTAAATCTTCTTGGACAAGATGTCAATCCAAGCCAGGCTCTAAAGCCTAGGGTCTATCCATCGAACCTTTTCAACAATTACCTTGTTTGTTGACCACATTTCACAGTGTAATGCCAGCGGCAGAGGCTTCCAATGTTTGTGTACATGACCCAGTCGTGTAGAACTAATGCTAATTGCTAGCAATGGATTTCTCTATCTTCCCGACAAGTGAAGATGAAAGCGAATGGAAGATCAGGGTAGAAAGAAGCACAGGCAAGAATAGACGGCTTTTCATTAGTTTAGCAAGGAAGTAACAAGAGAGCCAAGGCTTTAGTCATCAGAACAAATTGAATGACACACGCCTGTCTGAAAATAGATTTATGCTCAAAGTAAAAATGAAATTCAGCTTGGAGTAAACAAGCTTGTATATGGATGAAGGATTTAAATTGTGTGCTTCTAACGGTGGTAAAACATTTTTTAAAATACTCTTTGAAATAAGCTGTATACTGTTCCAATTCAAGCATTGTTTTTCTGAACTTTAAAAGTTTGCTACAGTTTTGGCATAAACCACTCACAATTAAATAATAGATATGAACAGGGATTCAGATAAGGCATTCAAAACAATAATATTTCTGTAGAAGGCATTTCCTTTCCGGTCAGTGGTACGTATTAGCCATATCCAAAACAACTTGGCTCACTGTTATCTTTACTCATGCTGTATTTGAGGGTTCTTCCCTGCCCCTCACTCCCCAATCCTTGCCCCTAATGAGTCTTGTAAAACTTCACACACAGCACCACGCTACCCAACCTGGATTCCCCCAACCAACATTGCTATGGATACCAGACACAACAATATCCTGACTAACATTTAAAAGCTTAATACCTCCCAGATGTTTAGAAGAATACATGTAATCTCCCTATTAATGCTGCATTTCTTTTTCATGCTTTAGGACTGTTTTGAACAGGCAAAAATAAATTCCTATAAAATGTTTTGTGTATAACAACTGTGTCTGTAAAAACCAGGTAACCGGTTGTCTTGCTTTGTTGCCTCCTCTCCAAAACTCTTTCTCCTTGTGAAATCGAAGCACTTGCTTGTGTAGGTTCCCAGGGGGCAAGATCCTGACAGATAAAGTGAAATTTGGGGAATTGACTCTCACTCCAAACCCATAACAAAGAAACATCGTTCTGGGGCTTTACTGTCAATCTCAAAAGAGAACCAAGCTTGTAACATGTTCAACTACACTGTCTCTGCTGATTGTTTGAGGAGATTTGGTTAAATTTGGGATGGTGTAGCTTAGGAAATTACAGTTTTTTAAACTGTCCAATAAAATAACAAAGCTATTTCTTTTCGATAACACCAAGTAACACTGTGTCCTGTGAAGTCTTCAGTTGGATATTCACACCTGATCAAAACATTCTCTCATAGCATGAGAGAGTGATTTCCTCTTGTAAACGTTTGAAGAAAAAACAAAGGATTCCACAAATAATTTTGTCAGTGCTCCCCTAAAATGGATGTCCTGCATGCCAGATTGACATTCTATTGTAGATTCACGGTTTGGTGTCGTTCTACATGGCCTATATGCTCTGTATTTTGATCGCCCTGACCCAGCTGGAAACATTCTTCCAGTATCACGTTGCCATTAATGAAGTGAAAATATTCCCGCTTGGTTTGAGGCTCTCATTCCGTGTCCCACCCCACACCATTCCTTTACAATAATGTTTTCCTGCTCTAGCATTTCAAGTGGGAAGACCTCGGCCTCTTTCCTGGAAAGGGAGTGTGTGAGACATCCAGCTCGGCACAGGGAGCAAGAAGAAACACTCACACAGCCCTTCTCTCTCTCTGCACGCTAGTCCTAGAGAGATCATAAGCTACAGTATGTACAGGTTCTATTATTCATGCTGTACCACCTTGCAGCCTACATGCAATAAGAAAAAACGGGTTCTTTGAGGTTTTGTGAAGCAGTTAGCTTCAAAGACAAGTGCCGACTAGGGAGCGATGCTGGCGTGTGGCAGTTTGCAATCACCATCACTCTATCTGTGTAGCATATAGGAGGCATTTTCTCCCACCGAGCATTTGATTAAAACCACAAACCAAGCTATTCCCATATTCCTAGTTGATGCAGGTGTCACACTTAAAATAACAGAGGCAGGTTTTTATTGTTTAGGCCTACAATTGATCTTTGTTACAGCCTTTATGGTTTTACATCATTTAAAAGCATTCAAGGATTCACCATAGCATACTGACCAGTCCAAAAATGCTAACAGAAATGGTCAGTTTAAACAAATACTACATTACATGAGCAAGGGGAGTTACAATAATTCCCCACTCATCAAAACAATTGGGTGAATGTTACTTGACAGGAACAAGAGCGTCCCAGACTATTCCCTCTACCCACCACTTCCCTACCAGAAAGATCCAAACTAATGGGATGTGAATTGCATCTCCCTTGAGCTGTGTGGCTTGTGTGCAGTAACACGGCCTAATGCACTGCAAAATATATCTGATGTAACACTGCCACTTACTGGACCACTGATGATACCGACTAAGGACGTGAAACCTACACAGCCATTAACATCTCATAACAAGAAATGACCATCAACATCTCATGTTGCAGGTTAAAAAAGTGAGTAAAATATAAACACACAATTATGCAAAATATGCAATATACCCTTATTCATTAGTATGATGCGTTGTAGAGCCCCTTTCCTTTTCTCTTTCCCTCTGTTCCCATCTCCTTTATTTTATTCACAGTTTCCAAATGGAGCTTGATGATAGCAAAGGTCTTGCACCGAGAAACAAAAGATTTCCTTTCTTCAGAATAACCTGGATCAGCTTACAAATGTTCACAAACAGGTGAGAGCCTTACAACATTGTTGTGTAGTGCGACTTTGATGAATTCAAACCTTTTAAGCCTCATCAGAAAAGTCCCTCCGACTCCCAATGTGAAAAGCTAACATAAATGTGAGATTTTTTTCCCCTTAATGTTCAAAGTGACATTTTTTAAATCTGTTTAAAATAATTTAAAAAATAAGCTTGATTTTAGGCCAATGTGCAGATGTCAGGTCCTTTATAAAAGTCTGCTCACAGACATTTGACAATAATAAGAGAAGTGCTTTGAGCACAGCTATTGTTGCAAACACAGAATACTACAATGATCATCTGCACTCAGCAGTCTTTGCATACATTTTCTGTCTGTATGTTCTTCTTAAATTTCTCTGTACATTGGGCAGTATCCATTGAGATTCTGAATGGGCACACTTGGCTCAGTGCTTCCCCATCCCTCTTTCTTTCCGTGCAATTTTTGGAGCAAAACACTGAGATGTTTGAAAGAGAACAAGATACAGCACAATTTTCAATTTACACTGTGTAGGAAGGGAAATGAAGGGAAATATAAATAATTAAACGGAAGGTCCCAATTAAGATAATGATACGCTTGTTCTATTTAGTCTCATAGGTGAAATCGAGAGCTTTTGAACAACCTGACACAGGGGACACATCATTTTGAAAGAATGGGGTCTCATGGCTACGTTTTGCATTTGATGAGTCACAATTGCTTCATTTTACGTGAAGTTCAGTATACGTTCTCTAATCTTTAATGCAATTAATCATTCCCTATACCTCTGTCACCCCACTCTCTTAGATTCTCCAACCCTGATCTATTTGTATTCTGGCCAGAAATCTCTGTTTCCATGTGTCACTATTTTATTTATTCTCTCTCTCCTTCCCTCTCTCTGTATTTCTTTGTAGCTGGTTTGTGACAATTCAGATCTGCGTTGTGAGCTTCCAAATCTGGAGAAGCATCTTTGGTCCACCGCTGAGTGACTTAAGACCCTGGAGACAAAGAGGTTGTTACCAGCAGGAAGTGGACCGCATCGAAGACGCCATGTGGACCAAGAACGCTCTAAGGCGCCCTCATGCGGCAGAGATCAGTAACACACCTGCTCCATCATCTGGGACTATGGTGATAAATAGAATCATGAATGAAGTGTTTTAGACATGGTCCAAGCATATATAACTCTTTGAAATAAAAGATGATATAGAGTATGTTAAAATACAACTAAAAAATAACAAAAGCAAAATCCAATTTTGTGTCTTGTAATGTTGATTGATTGACTGCCATATTTCTGTCATTCTGCAGCCAAACCAGTATGCCCGAAGCAGCTGCCAGTGTGTTCTCTGACCACTTGATTCTACACGTGTCAGTGAGCTGACAGCACCTACAGTACAGTAATGTTCTGTACCAGAGGTCCATCATCGAACAGACCGCCACACATTCAAACTCGGCTGTGACTCACCTTTATATTTATTAACACTTTAATTTTGGTTGGAATAATAAAGTTGTATTGAAGTGTTATTAGCCAGATTTTGTAGTGACTGTTTTGTTGTATGTTGAACAGTGTCCACAGCGCTGGCAGTATACCACAAACTCAAGATTAGACATTGCTAACCCGGTTGAAGTATGGAAAGCTATTGCCTGATTTAATCCCTTCTTCTAATAACCTTTTTGCTTATCGATAGATACCTGTCCCATATATCTGCATACAGCTCTGGAAAGAATTCAGAGGCCACTGCACCTTTTCTTTCCTTTCCAAAAATGCTGAAAAGGGAGGTTTTGAGTGAGGAACAGAAGGGTTAAAATTAAGAGACCACTGCAAATTGAACCCTTCTGTTCCTCACTCAAAACATTCCTTTTCAACTTTTTTGGAAAGGAAAGTACTCCTGTGCTTAGATCTCATGGTAATGTGTACTACTGTGTTTAAACCTCATAGTATTTTATACGCCTGTGTTTAGACCTCATAATAGTGTGTACTCCTGTGTTTAGACCGCATGGTAATGTGTTCTCCTATATGGTTATTGACCAGCACATTATCAGTGTATGTACTGCCCCACTTCACTCGACAGTGGCATCATAATGCTGACCTGTAGCATCCTAACCATGCCTTGGAACTTCTCCTATTCGATGTGTACTAGCGTACAACAAAGGATCTTGCTCTGCACGTCGCCCAGCTGGCCAGTTAGCTGACACAAATCTATGCATGTTCCCTGACTGAGTTACTTCAGTTCCCAATGAACTGGCATGAAAAGGGTTTGACAGCTGTCACAGAGTTTACTGTTGTGTCAGCTGTAAGAAGTCAGTGTCCAGTCAGTAATGAGACGTGTATCCATGCTCTACGTCCTGTAGAATCTGTCCCATCCTTAATGATAATAACATATGATCTCACAGATGCTACCAGTGTGGGGTTGGAAAGTATTTTGTACATTTAATATGGGTACGTCCTTGTCTTTCAAGGGTAGAGTGAGTTCTACTACTGCTCTGTGTCGCTATCCCTCCCATTCTATCCTCTTCATCTGTCTTCTCTCTCCCAAATCCCTGTTCATGCATGTCCTTCTCTTTCAAGGGGTTAGAGTGTTCTGCTATGGCTCCTGTTCCTTTCCAATTGAATCTTTTCTCTTCTTCCATTATTTCTCTTCAGGCTCCCTGAAGAGAAATTATGTTTGTGTTATGTTGTTTGTGTTACGTTATTGACCACTCACCACCATTTCTGATTCTAGCAGGGGTCGTTTTTGTTCTTTTGGTTCTGTTCCGTGTTGTTGTTTTGTAGACTGTGATGACAGCAAATTACTTTTGTATTTTCTTAACGAAGAGAAATTCTGTCCGGATCCTGTTGTATCATACCTACAGTAGCAAGAAAAAAAACAATAAATGACCAGATCGTGAGATACAGCCATCAAAGACTCAACACAATAGCATTTTTCTTGAGGTCTGTATAAATATCAGCAGTCAGACACCATGCGGAATGCCCAGCAACAACAGTACTATAAAGACAAAAAAATATTGCCCACATTTATGACGATGTCAAAGGAATATATAGTGAAGTGCTGAAGCAACTCTGCCCCCTGGTGGTGACTCCAAGAACACATACACTTTCTCACTTGTAATCATTACCCTTGTGACACTGGTAACCACTTACATACACTTCATTAGTCTTGTCTCATCCATGTTAAAGCAAAATGTATTTATCTGTTTATAAGGCTGTGTGTGAGTGTGTGTGTGTGTGTGTGTGTGTGTGTGTGTGTGTGTGTGTGGGTTTGCGTTTGCGTTTGTGTACTTGAGAACCATGTGTTGTGCTGCTAGCGGCCTTGAAATCCATTCTAATCAAAACCAATTTATCCTCTGCCTCTCTGCTTTTCCCGCTATGCTCATCACTGTCTTACATAAAGACATGGGGCCGTTATTTCTGTTGGGAAAAACCATCCTTAAAAGGCCTAATTGTTGTCTGGTGGTGTGACCTGTTCTCCATGGAAACGTGTGTTTCTAGATGAAAACATTCTGAGGGGCTACACTGTATGCAATCCAGACCCTAGTAAGTGCATAAAATAAAAAATAAATCTTTAGTAAATAAAAAAATATCCATTAGTATTTATCAAATAATATCCATACTACCATTTCTATTCTAATTGCCATTACCATAGGAAGTTACTGAATATTCCTAACCCAAGCCTAACAATTGCATGTCCTACAATCAGTGCTTGACTTGGGCCGGAATGGTGTTCCAGTACTTCCAATTTTAGGCAAACAGCTTTCCGAGCCTCATTAACACATACATTTTGATGAACATTAATGCATAAATTTTGTCTAATGTGCGATTTATCAGTTCCTGCACTTATTTTATCCCAAGTCAGTTGCTGCCTACAATGCATATTGATAAATCTACCACCCCCTCTTTGTCTTTAGTTATTTATCCTTTGCAGGTAACTGCAGTAGTGTTGATGACAATGCTGTAGACTGGGGATGTTTGTTGGGTGCTCTCTGTTATTGGTTTTTATTGTTGCAGGTTGGAACCAGTGAGATTATAACAAAAGTAATTCACTAAACCCCATGTCCTCACCCTCATCCTTAGAGAATTTGCATGATCAAGGAATAAGCTCACAGGGAGCGGATTCAAAAAGACATGGCAATGAGTGACAGGATGAATGACAGAGGGGCTAGGCACATTGGTCACAGTACATACACCAGGAATGATCACAACATTGTCAAAATATTCTGTTAGGCTAATTGATACATTTGGTCTTCTGTATGACGTTCGAAAAACTGTAACAATGTCATGATGCTACAACCAATCTTTTCATAACCTGCAGTATTTGAAAAATAGTGTAATAATTTCTTAGTTTTGGTGACATAGGGGTATGTTAATAGAGCATAGCAAGCAAGCTGCCATGGTGTGGAAGATGTGAATCATAGGAATGTCTATGATTCACATCTTCCACACTATGGCACTGTAAATCCAGTCCTCTTTCTACAGAACCGAAGCTGAGTAACATACTGTAAAGTCCATCCTAGTATCGCTACTTCTGGGCTTTCTTCAGGAAAAAGAAAAAAAATGTAACTAACTGAATGTATTTTATGTCACAATGGAATTAATACTGCTCTCTTAGATGTCACTACCAGTCTCTCATTGTCAGGATTCCTGTGCGGACCCAGAAGCAGATGGGACACAGTGAGACGGTTAAGAGTGTTTATTGAAAAAAACAGGAACAGGGAGGAAGGTGCTGGGGGGTGGGCAGAGTGGCTGTGGGTTGGCGTGGAATCCAGGCACACGGTGGCTCCGAGGTCCAGGGCGGCAAACGGGTGCATGCAGTTGTCGGGTTTGTCTAGGCAGGGGAAAAAGCAGAGTTACAGGCAGGTAATGGGAAACACGGCAGACAGGCAAAACAGGACTAAGTCAATAATGCGAAGGTTTAGCTGGTGTGCAGAGATCAACATTTGGTTGGGACTTAACGATCCGGCAGGGGCTGGAAGTCAGGTCCTCTCCTAAATGCCGTGGTGGATTGCAGATCAGGAACAGGTGCAGGAGTGGATAATGACCGTCAGGTGG
>JACXGI010007615.1:0-23282 GCA_016801175.1 Esox masquinongy
TCTGAGCCTGGGTCCTCTCTAGGTTTCTTCCTAAATTTCGGCCTTCTTAGGGAGTTTTTCCTAGCCACTGAAATTCAACACTACTGTTGTTTGCTCCTTGGGGTTTTAAGGCCGGGTGTTTTGTAAAAGCACTTTGTGACAACTGCTGATGTAAAAAGGGCTTTATAAATAAATTTGATTGATTGATTGATTGATCTTCCTCCCTTTGACAAAAACCAAAAACATTACATGTAAAGAACTATGAATTAAGTCAGTAATGTATGAATGCATCAATAAAGTTGCTCTAGGTAAGAGTGTCAGCTAAAGCCTAAAATGTTACATGTAAATAATGTAATGTAGTGTGAAAATGGAAATCTGTCCAAGTGTCAGTTCAAAGAATTCAGCGTTTACATTTGTGTTTGTCCTGTTTTGTCATGTTTGTCAAGGCCTCATTCAAAACTCCGACATGACTGAATGTCAACCAATCCTCTGAAAATCTTTTCAGCCCAGAGGCCATATGGTGAAGAGCATATGGAATATCATGACAAAGTCAGAAGGCACTTCCAGAAGGTTGTTGGTGTGTTCAGCACTTCAGTTTAAGCCTTGTCCACACACACACACACTCACAAAAGCACATTCTACTGTGGCCTGCAGAGAAAGGTTTCTGCCAAGCTTTTCCACATACTCACATAAATCTGGCGGAGGCAAGCATACTGTGCCGCCACGGGGTCTGAAAACATCCAGTCAAGCCAGAGGAAATGAGGGGAAAACGAATAACAAACCATAATGCTAACATTTGCTTTTGATCACCTGGGCCAATCTTAAAGAGTGAGAGAGAGAAAGATAAAGAGAGACATTATCTACCAGGTTTGCCAGAGACAGCAGAGGATGTCTACTGTCTCTACATGTGGACCTGTTGGGATGAAGAGGAGGACGGCTCGTGTGTCTCTCTTCTCATTCTCAATGATGATCATTAGTGTACCGTAAGTCCTTGAACCTTGTGGACTCGTCTCTGTTAAAGTCCCTCTCAGGTCACTGCTGTAGATGAGAATGTGTTCTCAGTCAACGTACTTTCTAATAAAATGTGATAGTACTTATGTCATTAGGCACATGATGATGCTCAACGGAAAATCTATTTCCTGTGTTCCAACTGGCTCATTACAGAGCAGTACTGATCAGCTGGTTAACGAACACAAAGTTCCGAGAGTGGTAGCCACAATGCCTTTTCTGTTGTTTTATGTTCTGTACAGGCCATCCTTTCTATAGCTGTGTGACATCAGGGTCAACAATTTCAAATGGAAATTGAGAGTTATTTTATTGCAGCTTTACCAGTGTGGTTACAAAATGAATGTATAGATAAGAGACATTAATCAAAACTCCACCTAGCAACAACGAAACTACATGTCATTCAGTGTCACATGTCAGTGTGTGCCAGGTCTGATGTGCTTGAATTAATTTCTCTAAGAGATTAACAGCAGCATGTTCAAATGTATATGTCATAGTTGATATAATATTATATTATGAAATATGGTACAGTGTTTTCTATTAAAAAGCAATAATTCAATTATTTATCCAAATCATCAATCAAATACTTGTTTCCTCTATTAAAAAGCAATAATTCGATTATTTATCTAAATCATCAATAAAATACTTGTTTCCTCTGTTCTTGTTTCCTCCATACATTGCCTCTCTTTGAGACTTAACTGGAGCCAGAGGGTAGGTCCCTTCACTTCCCTCTCCCAGTGTGCCTTGAGAAGGAGGTGAAGAATAACAAAACAAGGGAAGAATCTCAATAGAATTTCCTACATCCCCTCATTTCGCCTCTTTTTAAAAAACCATTGGATCAGAAGGGGAGAGAGGAGGGACCTCTGACCTTCTAATGGAATGTGTTCTGAAAAGGAGAGGAGAAAAGATGTGATGAATAAAATGCAATTGAGATTCTCCCAAGGACAGGGGAAGAAAGCCTTTCACAGCTTTTAACATTTTAAAAATGTCTGAGTGACTAAATGAGTAAGAATCAGAATTTGCTTTATCCGGTAAGTCCATTTACACACCCAGAATGTTACTTGTTGTAACAGAGGCTTTATAGAAACCTACTACGCAATAGGCTGAAACCACACAAAATCTACTGGTAGTGCGATAAGCTGTGAATGAATGGGAAGAAGTAATAGGAGAGGTAAGAATATCATAGACATGGATTTACATATTTTTTTCTTTTTTTTACACTTTTCGGAAGGGACATTTTCTCTTCAGTAATGTACATGGATTAGCAATTCAATTGTTTTTAATGCATCTGTCATATTCCTAATTGACAATCAGGTTTTTAAAAAGTGAATCAGGTTGGCCTCTGATAAGGCGAGTATTGTTCAACATCTGGTTAACCTTATCCCAAGACTATTACGCAGTGCAAATGAGCCTGGAACAGCTAACGCCTGCTATTCGAAGATGCCCTTTACGGGGTACCATATAATTGTAAGGTGTGTAAAGTATCTTTTGTCTTTTGATTTTACCAAATCAAAGGCTTAGCCTGTAACTTCATACTAGCCTACAAGAGGTCAGTTCTAATGGGGGGAATTGTGGGGTACTGTCGGCTCAAATGGACTGCAGTGCATTTGAGCGGACATTGCCTTACAAGTGGAAAATGTGTTACACAGAGCCTAAAATGCCACCAATCTGACATTGCCATGAATTATTTGGTGTCTTTTCTAAATATGGAAGTTAAGCAAATGGAAAGGTAATACATTTCTTTCCTGCAACGGAGGCAGGTTGTGTATTTCACCGATTTTCTTTGGCTTCTCTTTGAACCAATGGGGCTGAATTAGAGGTCTTCACAGGTCCACCAGACCCGAAATTCCGAGATCCAACCAGGGACCCGAGCGCGTATGGGTCCAACACTTACTTTTTTCTCAGATCTGGGTCGGGTCTGACGTAAAGTCGACGGGTCTCCGGTATTGCAGTAATATTGTGTTTACTGACTGGACCGATTGGATCCAGCCATTATGTAATAAATATAAACAACACATTTCATTTCTGATGTAAAGGCAGCTGTTTTCTTAAATAGAATAGCAGCATGTTAATCTAAAATCTTTCATTCAATTGGAACTGAAATCGTATGTACGTGATCACCTCCTGGACTGGCTGCTGCTGGAGAGAGAAATACAGGATATACATTGGTGTAATCTGTTCTTGATTGATGGAATATGGAGGGCAAGGCCTTTTTCACAGATGTAAAAAGAAAGCTAGAAGAGGAAGAGTACACTGTTCTGTTTCATTGTTATTTTTTATTTATTTTTTTATTTTTTACATATTTTCCATGTAGTAGGACAGGGCTATTTAAGCCAGGCCAAATGTTTGGTTCTTGTAAAATGTGAAGCTTGTATTTTTTTTACTTTTTTCCAGGTTATTGTGAGTTTTTTATTTTTACCCCTCAAAGATTTCAGTTTGTTTTTCAATAGAATTGTTCACGTTATAGGTCACATTAAAGGTGGAAAAAGTTCTGACATGATTTATCTTTGTCTCATTCTTTTACATCACAAGAACCTGGCATTTTAACAGGGGTCTGTAGGCTTTTTATATCCACTGTAAATTATTAGCAAATTCTTCTCTTGCTTTAAGCCACAGCCAATAGGCTATGTGTAAATAGACCGACGTGACGACCAGAATATCGGAGTTAATGTCAGGCGTTTGATATAGGAACATGCCCGCAGTATATCTATCTCTATAGGTACATGCTTCTCAATTGTCATTTAAAATTATTATTAAAAAAATATTTGTAGACTTCCATAGGCCTACATATAGTAAGTGTATGTTTAGGCTTAGAACTATATTATGCAATGCATGCAGTCACGACCGCAAAGCGTTTAACGCCAAATATACACCTGAGCAGAGTTGGACACGTTGTTTTTAGCAATTGAATAAATATAAATAAATACGTTTTGTACTCGTAGGTTATATTATTTGTTTTAGGACGTTTAACACAATGAGCTCGTTTTTCCAATAATACTGCAGCATTTTGAGGCTTCTTTCTGTTTCTACTGTCGGTACTGAACGGGTCTGTCGTTTTTTTCTACGGTACTTTTCAGAACAGATCTGTTTTTCTTCGGATCCATTCGGAATGGTTCTAACATTCTTTTTATTTTATTTATGCAAGTCGAGTAATTTTGGAATGGATTCAACTTTTTGGGCCGGTGAAGATCTCTAGGTAGTGATGGCCATTCGAGGCTTCATTACCGTTCTTCTAGCAGCAGGATATTATGCTAGCAGCGCTAACTCAGATTTTCTTTTTCAAAATAAAAGCCATCATTGAAATATATAAGGCAAAATAGTTAACAATCTAGTCTGTACGTTTTGTGTTTAATGTCCGTTCCAATGTTATTCTTGTCTGTTATTTTTCACAGACTAGATTGTTAACTATATTGCCTTATAGATTTCAATGATGGCTTTTATTGTAATAATGAAAATCTGAGTGCTGCCAGCATAATATCCTGCTGCAGAAATAACGCTAATGAAGCCTCGAATGGCCATCACTACCTCTAGGGAATAGCTTTAGTAGCTTTCCTACGCACTAAGTTGACATAGGACGCTTGCTTCGCTAAACCAATCTCCCCGTTTTGGGGAGACTTAGTCGATTTTTTGGTTCTGGGTCATAGCCTGTTCATCGCGGTTCATTGCCTGTTATTTTTCGTGACAGAAGAATGTCTCTGTTGGTCAGAAAAAAACAAAAATAAGGCACAATCTGACTAAATAAAAACAAAGCTTTGTCCTCGTCCTTCATTGCACAAAACATCGCGCCAGAAGGTGATGTCCATCTGGCGCATCCTTTCACGTTATTCCGAGTTCTCCCCTCTGAAATCCTGTCTACCACTATCTACCACATTATATGTGTAAATTTCCCATGCCGCCAACATTGCGGTAAACATTTCTCTGTATAAATGAGGAGCATATAACCTAAAACATCGCCGATTTCTTTCCTGAAACAGTACCGAAACAATCCCTCGATCATTCTCTGTGAAATGAGTGTCACTTTTTACGTTTTATTACACTTTTTGTAATACATTGGTATAATGCATATTTAAAAATAATCAATATGATTATAAAATGTAAAAAAAAATGCATAGACCTACATAAGAACTTGTTTTGTCTGAAAGTATTCGATTATGATAGCTACGCAGCATGGGGTGGAACTTTGTGTGTACTGTGCACTGCAGGCAGGAGATTAATTAATGTGACACTGACACAATCAGTTGTATCACGCGTTCGCGGTAATTTTGAACACGCATTTTTCTTATCATATATCAAAAATGAACAACATGAGGAAATGGGTTGCTGCCCCATATGCTTTAGCAGTGAGGCAGCCAGCTGAAGAGGAAAGAGATGAGGCAGGAAATGTGTTAAGGTCATCGGCAGCCGTCGTGGCTTGACAAAAGCATCGGTGTACAAGTGCACAAGCCATGTAAACTAAACTTTTCATGTCAGCAATGCACAAAAAAGTCCACACCAAGCGTGCTGACTGCATTCACCTTGCTGTAACATCTGGTGCCTCCACTTCTATATGAGAGAATTTGTTTTCTAAGATGAAAACCGTTTTTTCACAGAATACCGATGCGCTGTATATTCCAAGCAACAGGCCCTACAAGGCCCCAGGTGGGACAGCTGACGTTCCAGGCATCCTACCCGCAACAAGTGCTCAAGTCAGTGGAAAGAGATTCACCTGATGACGTTCAACTATACTGGTGAGTCAAGCTGTTTTTAATCATTGTTTAGGCTGATTAACGTTGGTGAAGAGGGTATGTTCTTGTCTGGTTATGATTTGCTTATAGACATGTTGACAGTCACAAGTTGTGGTTTATTGGCTATGTTTGTTTATTGGCTATGTTTGTTTATTGGCTGTTTGTTTATTGGCTATGTTGGTTTATTGGCTATGTTGGTTTATTGGCTATGTTGGTTTATTGGCTATGTTGGTTGGTTGTAGAAGACAACTTTCATGTGGCGAATGCCCAGGTCATACTTCTGTTTGAGGTTCTGGTGGTGTGGTGAGCCAGATGTCATTGTGTTGTGTATTCATAATGCCTTGTTGTGTTTTGTGTGCCAAAATGTTGTTTTACACTCCTGATCTGTCTAAACAGGGCCGTCTGAGCCTTATAACATGAACCTCCCTGCAGGCCAGCAGCTGTGTGTGGCCATAAAGTTCATTTGGGGGCAGTGCTGGCCATTAGAGGTCATTATTTTCAATGGTATATGTGTTTGGAGATTCAAGAATTGATCTGTGACTCAGGTCTCAGTTCACAACACGCTGGAGCTGCCGTTCAGACTCCACTAGAGCACTATGGGAAATTTACCAAAAGATACATGGCGAGCTTGAGACATTGTCCACGGATGATACATGAAAAAGGGACATACTCAGAATTGGCTCCGCTCTCTGCGCAATTGGAGATTTTGGAGATGGGGTTTTGGGGCACTATCATCAAGGTTTCAAGCAACTAGCACTATCCTGCAGCAGTGTAGACCTTAATACTGCTGTTAGGGCACTCGAAGCATTATGAGATTTTGTGGCAGTGCAGAGAGACCTTTTTGACAGCTTTGAGCTGTACTTAGGATTAGCTAGGTGTACAGACATGATAACCATCGTAGAAAGAAACATAAAACATTTGCTGATGAGAGTGGAGAGCAAGATGTTGTTTTTGATGGAAGATGAAAGTTTCAAGTAGATCTAGTAGTACATTTAATGTTGCCATTGACACACTTTCTCAGAGCCTCGGACACCGCCTGTTTAGTGCGCTCTTCTTCTGTGCAGAATCCTGTACCTCAATGATTGAGAAGGCCAATGTTTTGGTATATACATACCCATGTGACTTAGATGATAGTTTAGGCGATTAACTATTTCACTTTGTTATTTATTAAGCCTAGAGATGATGTATTGATAATAGCCTGCTATCTTTGTTTTGGAATGTTTATGTTGCTCTTACGATATTTTTTACTCTAACTGCGAGGGAGAACGGTCATTTATGTCTAGTATTAAAACTCAGAGTTAATATGACTCAAAAACGTCTCTCAAGGCACTTTGTCTAATGGCTATTGTAAGTGAACTTAGAAAAACATTGGACTTTGATAACATTGTTGATGATTTTGCAAGTAGTAGAGCCAGTAAAAAATTCTGCATTGTAAATCTTGTTTCTGAGATACAGGTACAATAGAAACTGTGCCTGGCATTGCAGTATGCTTGTGTGTTTAAAATGTCCAACAACGGTGACTTAGGTCGGACATTTGGTTGAGTTCCACCAAAGTTACTGTATCTGGTTTGCTGGTAGCTGTTGTGCTGTGGCGATGCAGGTTCTTGGACCAATGCAACCACCAGCAAAGTAACTGAGCATAATCCAGCTTTAGGTTTTGCAGTGTATGAAAATAGATTTCGGATCAGCAGTCGGTAGTGTCGCCTCTGCAACTTTGATTGACATAAAAAAACACCCATTGATTTGTTGCAGACTGTGTTTGCGTTGCAATCAACAAAGTACAGCTGATAGCCGATAGTAAATGAGCCAGCAGAAGAGTGGTGTCCAAAGCACTGTGGCTGCCTTACAGGTGCCTACAACACAGAATACATATTCAGTCAGATGTGAGCTGGATATGCCCACAGCACCTTATGCCTGTTAAGGTTTGTCAGTGTTACACCTGTCTCCCGAAGTGTTACACCTGTCTCCCGAAGTGTTACACCTGTCTCCAGAAGCCCATATATGTTTTTGTAGAAGCACTTTCTAATGTTTTCCAGTTTAACATTGTACATTTTCTCTGATCAGTAATTGTTATTATTTAAGAGTCACACACATTTCCTAGGTATGTTTTAAAGCACATTTCTTAAAAAAAACTCGAGTTTTTTCTTTGCATTTCTTACACAGGCTCATATGATATCAGTGGTCAAATGTTGGTTAATTTCTAAATTTATTTTAAAAATTGGGACCCACAGTTTTTATTGACCCATTCTGGGTTTGGATCCATATTTTCAATATGGATCGATACAATACATGTTATTGTTATTCAACTATGCAGCAATCTAAATGATCAGATTTTACATGGTCATTGTGTAAGATAAACTGTTATTGTATTGTAACACTTGAAATTAAACGGGAAACAGTGAAAGTATATATTTACATGGTTTTTCTTCACACATGTTGCTTTACTCCATTTAGTTAAGCTGGAACCAGTCAGTTTCTCTTGGAGCATCACACATCTCTGGGCTTTGGTACCGTTTTGCTGTATGACATCACTGAATTAAATTACCAATGGTTAGATAGATGTATTTGCAATTTGGTAAGGTAGCAGATGCTCTTCTCCAGAGTAACGTACAGGAGCAATTAGAGTAAAGTAATCTTGGCACTGTGGCATGGTGTGTGCAGCTATTAGGGCCCATGAAATCAATTTAATTATTTTCCAAATTCCATTTTATTTTTTCCCAAATTCATTTTTTCCCATTATAATTTTTCTCAAGTTTCTGTTTTACAATTTACACTAATTTTATCATTAGAAAGGTTGTCAAATAATGTGAATGAGAACTTTTGATTAGATATAACAGTAAATTTGTAAAGATGCAACACAACATTGTACTGTTTTTTTTTATCAAGACATGTTATTTAAGTTTCAAGTGTAAACACAATATACTGTAGATACAGCGATAGTTAGCTAGATGGAGAGGCAGACAGCAGCTGACGTTATGCATCGCTATATTTCACCACGATTGCTCATCGTTTAGAATCGTTTAGAATAGCTTTCTTAGCGTTTCTAAGGGTAAGAAACGCTAAGAAAGCTATTCCTAACACGGTGCCTTTCCTTGTTCTTAACATGGGCTTTTGACTTTAAGTACGGTAGTCATCATGTATTTTTACGGGTCCAGTGACAGCCAAGTTGTGAGGTGAGGTAAGGGTCCCATGCACAACTGAGCCCCCCCCCCCCCTTTTTCAAAACACCCTAATAGTAAATGCAATTATTTCTCTAGGCCTATAATTGTACAATTATGAAATCATATAGGTCACTACAATAAATCGGCCTACTTTTATTTTTCAATTATGGAAAATTCTGCAATATTCCACATTTTGCAGTTAATTCCATTTTTATTACCAAATTCCGCGATTCCACCCGCGTTTTCTGTCTTGTGGAAATCATAGGGCCCTAAGCTATTAATCAGTTAGATAATTTATTTATAGATGCATGGATAAGGGTGAACTCCTACTTTGACAGGAAATGTTTGCTGTGCACTTGACCAATGGTCGGCATTCCCAATGTAACCCCATCTACATGTACACATTAAAATATCATAATATCATTATAAATAAGTTGTTGTTTCTATATATTTTTATTTATCAACACTTTTGTCTATCCACAAGGTCAACATTAATTCCTGTACTTTGGGTGTTCAGTCGTGTGTGGTATCACATGAGCTATAGTGTCCATCATTCAGTGTCATCAAGAAAAATGATTTCCTTAACCCGCTAATGAAGCTTGATGATGTCACCACGTAACTACACATCTATACATGAAATGCATGTCAAACAACTGTTATACATTACATAAAAGTTAGGTACAAATATTCAGCACTGTTGCAATATTTAGTTAAATGAGTAATTCAAAATGTATGCTTGTAACTTCAAACAGTTGTATGATAAATGTAAATAAAACACCATAGTGTTTAGGTTAGATGATTCGTGCTAAAGACTCCCAGCATGAGAGAGTTTAAACAGATTTTCATTCAACTCATGAATTATATTGAATGTATTTTTGTTCTCCCGTCATATCTTAATGTAGTAACATTTGTGGGTAATTCATCACCGCTCCAGACTGTTGTTTGCTAGAAAAAAGAAATGCTCACTGGTGTCCTAAATCATGGAAAGTCCCGTATACTAAGCGGACTAGTGAGTTACATGTGGCAGTTTTAAATAAAGCTTTATTTGTTTATTTTTTATGCAGATTAGAGGTAAATGTATTCTTCTCCTTCAGCAGCCAACACCTCATCTCTATTCATATCTTGGTTGTTAATTAGCATTTTCCCAATGATCTCCTTTGTGAAGCGGAAACAGTCATCTCTCCCACTATCTAAGTTTGTTTTGTGTGTTTATTTTGTTCGCTGCCAGAGAATCCTCTCCTTCCCTTTTCACTCTCTGTTTTTCTATTTAAAAACCTGTAAAAAAAAGGCTTTATGACAACCCACCAAACCAACACATTGTTACCTTTTGTTAGCCTGCTAGTTAATTAAAGGAAGAACCTTAAGACGTGGTTTGGTTTCCGAGCGAGTAAATTACTCCTAGGTCAGTACCCCGGGCCTTCTATTGGTCAGATTATGCATGCGGAAGGGGGGGGGCCCGGCCTTCAAACACAAACTGTAACATTAGATCTAACACAAAGCCACTGATGACCATTCAGACATTCTATGATGTATTGCTAATCAATCACCTCGTCCCTCCACTGTTCTCATTTCACATAATGGAGGGCGTATGGAGCCCAGCCAATACAGCCGGTACTGTTGACCCGGTGGTTGAGGGACTGGACTGCATTTTTGGCGTCTGTGATTGCTACCGTACAGTAGACCAGCTCCCCCTCTCTCCAGTTAACAAGAAGGGCAGAGTCACTAACGGCCCCTAGCACTCCACCATATCGGAGACCAAACGCCAGGGCAGGTACATCCGCGGTGACATATTGCTCCATTATGCATTCTCTCTGGGTTTCTCATTTCCATAATGTTGCCTTTAATAAATGTATGCATCCGGGTGACTTTACAAAATCGATAAAAATCCACTGCTTCATTTTCCATATCTAAAGCTTGGGCTGCATATCAAAGCCTGGCATGGTGTGACAATAGAGGTTTGATCTGTCTCCATAAAAAGAGGATCTGATGTGCATTATTCAAGCTCCAACACCTATGCATTCATGAAGTAATCCATGATGAGCTGTTTTAAATCTCACAATGGCCTATTTTAACTTCCATATGCTGCATTGTTGAACAGCTAGAATCAACGGAAGCGCAATTACAGTGTGCAACCAGACCAGTCATATATTAAGATGACTAGAAATAGATGACAGTATCTGCATGTTGGTTTGATGTTGTCTTCAGTCATTGCAAGATGATTTGATGTCTTAAATTCTTGCAGAGTGATTTAGGATTTTGTTAAGAATCCCTATTAGTTATGTCAAAAGCAGTATCTATTATTCCTGAGGTCCAGATACGGAACATGTAATAACAACATCGCAATCCATTGAGCTGCTGAGATTGTGGGCACAACCTGAGAGATGACGTGAAACAAAAATGAACATCCAAGTATACTTAAACAATAAGGCTTGTAGTCATTTAATCTAGACTTTGCGTTATTGTAACACTTGATTTGTCTGAGCAGGCCCTGAGAAGTCACAACATATTTCTGTGAGCTTAACATTGTTTTTTCCATACCCTACTGTGTTTGATGTCAACACTATATTGACTATCATTAATCTAAATTTGGCTATTAAACAGAAGTCTAAACTAGAGTTGAGCTTTTTATTCAATGGGGAAAGAATGTAGCTATTCAGGTGACAAAAAGCATGTTTTTTTTTTACGGTTTTAGTATATCACTACAAAACGTATCCTGGGATAGATTATAATAAGCATTATTATTCCACCTTTAAGGGTCTTGTGAGATGTATCACAACCAGTGTTCAATACCAGCCTTAGAGAATAGCTGGGATGCTTAAAGTACCTTGTTAGTTTGGTGCTCTTGAATCATAAATCGTTCATTGTTTAGATGATTAAGCATTGCACCTGTACTACCAATGTTTAGAAGTGTAAACTAATTACAAATACTCTTGGTACTGTAATTTACTTTTATGTAAATTTTTAACATCAGTAATTTTATTTCTAGTTTAATGAAATGTAATCTAACATTACGATTTCTTCAGCAAGATATTTCTGTGCTTCTCACTCCACGGGGGGGGGGGTAAGTAAGTGAGAAAATGCATTGAACTATTTCAGTTTAATTTCATGAAAATGTTAATAACGCCTGTTGCCTTTTACACCTGTTATTTCAATGATAATCTACATGTAAGCCAGGTTCTTTAAAGCCCTTCAGTGTGTCTCTCTATGTGCGTCAGTTGTGTGTTTGCCAGTGGAACTGGGCTATTGCTCCAGGACAGAGAGATAAATTGCAGCAGCAGACAGCCAGGCCTGTAAAACGATGATAGACAACAGACTAACTAGATAGCCAATTGCTAGTGTACTGTCTTGCAACATAACAATTTATTGTGGTTGCAGAGCAGACTTTTCTGACCTTCTCTTCCTCGGGCTAAAGAGCCAAACGTTGCGGCGCATGTGAGATCACATTCTACACTTGTTTCTTCTCTATTTTAGGCTAGTGTTACTCTACTTGTAGAGAACCAGCTGTTCTGGTGAATGGTGCTAATTTAAAGGGGTCATGTGTAACACATTTGCTGTACTACTAGCGCAAATACAAGCATAAATGACCAGAGGACATCTGCAGTTAATCTTTTCAGTTAATGTTTGAAATATTTTGTTTCTACAAATTTGTTCAAAAAACTTGAGCTATTCCCCATTTAAACTTTCTTGTAGGTCTGTCTGTCAATTTGCATTGACTTGTAATCTCATACAGCACTATCCCCCCACCCTAAACCACCCTGAACTAGCTAATGCTCTTCCGCAGGGCTGTCGCAATTATTACATAATTGCCTGATCGCGATTATTTGAGCCAGATCGCAATTATTTTTAAGTAAACAATCCTTTTGCACAAAATTTAGATTCCAAAATCATGTTTTCAATCTGAATAAGGGAGTTTTACGCCGATGTTAGAAATGTCTCAACAAATACCATGCAAATTATGTCAGTTTCAATCAGTTATGACGTCTTGCCCAGGAGCGCAGCAGAGCATTTGACAGCTCTGTGGAAAGTTAATTTACTGAAAGTAATTTTCTTCTTAATTTTGGTATGTTTAAACCCAGTTTAGAATTGTTTTGCAATGCAATGTTATGTAATTTCGCAACATTATTAGTTAATAGCGTTTCAGTCGCCCATTTCTTGTTTAAACTCTGAAAGATGAAAGAAAGCAACAAACATGTGTGTGTAAAATATTTGTACTAATATTGTCTGTCTAATTTTGTCATTTCCATCCATATTTTCTGATTAGATAATGTGCATTAAAATGCATATAGAAATAGCTGTTGTCCCAGTGCATATGTAGGGCTACATTTGAAAATTAAATGAATCGTCCTTGTACAAGTTTTACTGAATTAATCAACTGAGTGTTCAAACACGGTTTGCGATGTTAGGGAAGGCCTGCATAATAGTTTTAGAATTAGCTATTTCAAATAACTTGCCTATAATCATATGTACAGCAGAGCGAGAGGTGAAATGTTACGATGTGCAGGAAAATTTTACTGTCATTGCTTTGCGGCTGCATTTTGTGTAGAGCAATCGTTAACAACATGGATTTAGTGGTAGTTCCAAAGCCGAACACAACTGTGCGGTTCTGGGCTCAGTTTAGTTTTAAGCCACGTGATGCAATAATTTGGAGGAGCCGAATTGTTGGATCCGCTCCAGAAAGGCGGCGTTCAAAAGCGTGAACACCACACATCTGAAGAACCATCTCCGGACCCACCACGTGTACTCTTACAATAATATTAGTCTTACACTATAATACACTATAATAGTGGCCTAAAATTAACAATATGGACAATTAAATCGTTAATCGCAATTATTTGTTTGACGTGAAGCAGTGGAAATAATTTGATGTATTGTTTAATCTCTTTTTGGATAACTTATGTTTACACATCCAGCATTCATTCTTTAAGGATACAAAAATGAAATGCAACACAACTGCCTGAAAAGAGAGAGGCTGTGTGGGTGCGGGAAGATGTTGTTCTGGAGGGGCCATCATACCATCAATGGGTTACCTTCCCTGGACCAAAGCTGCCAAAATATTGTAATAAGAAAAGCTCATTTGAAACCCAACTTCTACTGTAAATCAACATGACTGTGGGTCATTGGGGTTTATCAGCTCCAGAATGTTCCTGGGTTGCCGCTATGCTAGAGTCTAGTTTCATCACCCAATAGGAGGCCTAATTAGGCAAAGCATAGAAGAAGTGTTTAGTCATTATTAAGTTAATAGTGGCATGCGCGCGCACACACACACCCTCAAGCTCAGACACACAGGCACATACAGACCAATGTCTTCCCCACATCGTCCCTACATCGTCCGCTACTCTATTCAACAGGTTTTATTATGCTCTGTTGAAGACTCAGGATGTTCTCTTTGCATCATGACAACCATACAGGTCTATCAGGACTGCGAGAAAGCACCATCTACTACTTCTATTCCTACAACTACTACTACAACTACTACAACTACTAGTTGACTACATGCAGTCCGACAGTCTGTCCTGTACTTCACAATGCTGCTTCATAAACTATGAAGCAGACCTTTCTGGAAGTCATGGTACCACTTTAGGGATCATGGATTAAAAAAACGCTTTCTCCTGGAAGGTACTTATTCGATAACGTCAAATTAGCATAATTCAGTTATTGATACAATAGCCACACCTTCACTTCGCATAAGCAATGTGAACTGATATGCGCCAGAGCACGATTATTAGTAATAACATTCTTTTTTACGCACAGCGAGACTGAAACCCTGTTAACCTCGCTCAGTGTTTCACTGAAATCCTTCATTCAATCACAACATTGTAAGCACTTTCAACCGAACAAAACAAGAATGCAATCTGTTTGCCCTTCACGATGTCCACCGCACACACAGTGAAGACTTTGTATACGCGCTCGGGTTCTTTCGTGAGATCAATAAAGCTTCTAGCCAAATGTCACCAGAGGCTAGCGAAAGCTTGGGGAGAATCCGGAGCAAATACAGAGCAGGTGCATTGATTTTTATTATATAACGGCTTTGTGTGACATTATACAATATCCCTCCTCGGTCATAAGTGTAGGTATCTTTAAAAGGGCACTCACAATCTATCGCCAAGACGCCGACTCTTGGAAGAAAGTGGAGCTAATTTTTCAGATATCCATGTCACCCTGTCACATTGTACAGTCATGTGCATATCCACTTAGTTACCGGCTTACATACCGTGGAACTGTGTCACCTTCAAACTTGTATTGATCCAGTCCAATGTGCTTTACGATCCAGATTACAGAATCGTATGCATAGATAAATCTGTTTCAAACTTGTATTGATGAAACGTTACTATTCATCCAGAGGAATGTTTGGTCAGATACCTCTATATCTGTTTTGGCAGACCAATCTTTAATTTATGGACCCTTCAGCTCTCTGTCCTACCTTCTTATCTCTCAAAGTGTTCTCATCCATCTCTTTTTCCTAACCTACAGTAAATCGTAGACTTTCTAATGCCCTTCTGTCTCTGTGTGCTATAAGCACGTGTCCAAACTGGCTCCGTTATTTACTGCAAAGTGCACTACTTCTGAACAGACCCCTTTGTCATAGGGGTGCCCCGCGTAGGAAGCATTGTGCCATTTGGTACACAC
The DNA here is from genome assembly GCA_016801175.1 of Esox masquinongy. Lineage (NCBI taxonomy): Eukaryota > Metazoa > Chordata > Actinopteri > Esociformes > Esocidae > Esox > Esox masquinongy. The sequence continues at coordinate 15,497 of JACXGI010007615.1, forward strand.
CCCCAAGACTGTGTGTGTGTGTGTGTCGTCACTGTAGGACGGTGAGGGTATGTTCTGCGTTAATTACTCAGTGGGCATGAAGGATGCGCGGGGGGTTAACACACACATTCCACATGACTGGCGTCACCACGCCTCCCTTAGACGGCAGAGTGCTGATCATTTTAAAGTAGTTTTAGTTTATGTCTCACACCAGCCCGGGAAGAGTTGTTTTGATGGGACATGACCAGGATGCTGTTACCTGCTGTTAACTTTTCACGGTGTACTTGAATGAAGGTCATTTAAATCGCACTGAACCAGAGTCTGTGTAGCATCAGTGCGTGAACAGGCCATTTCATCACTAACAAGGCTGGCCATCAGAAACGGATCGCACTTCCTCTACTGAGTGGGTCAAAATCTGAGCAACAGGCATGTACTTATATGATGCACTTGATACCATTCATGTCTATAAACTTGGCATTTTAACAATGGTGCTTTGCTTTGCAGCACAAAGATGGGGCTTATATGAATTTTAATAACTCCCCTATCCTTGTATTGTCACTTTAGTTTATGGTCACCGGTTAGAAAATACTCTGCCTCGCCCGGACGACCTTACAATTAAGATCCCTCATGTATTCATGAGTCATGCTTATTCTGCCCTCACAGCCTGTGACTGATCCCTGCACATTTATTCATGTCTTCCCTCTTTTCTCTCTTTGTCTCAGCCTTTCTCTTTTCCAGGCAAATGCCAAACCCCTGGCTTTAGCACCCAAGTTAAGCCAAAGGCCATAATGCAGGGCGGCTGTGATTTTGTGTCTGCTTTGGAAACGAGGTTAATAATGTCTTTGAGAAAAGTCGCTCTGGCAAGGACCCTATTCAACTGATTCTATCAGTACGGGACGAGGGGGCGTGTGGGGCGGCGGGGGGCTCTAGTTTGCTGTGGGGGAGAGCGTTTGCATGGCTGTTACGAGGCCAAGAGCCCATATTTAATTACCGGCTGCCAACATGGTGGGATCAGTCCACCCGATGTTCCTTTCTTGATCATTACCATCTCCCGAGATCGTTCCCTTCACAGAGGGAGCCAAGAACTCTGGCAAACTAGGCCTCAGCAGGCCTCTGAGAGACAGACAGAAAGAGAGGTGGAAAAGAGAGGGAGTAAACCTTGGTGTAGTGCGCGCGTGCGGGCGTGCGCGCGTGTGTGCGTGTGCGCGTGTGTGCGCTAAAAGTCTTTCAGATACCATAAATGGGCTGTATTTGCACTTTTAGGACTACATCGTTAGTTCCATTGCATCTGCAAGGTCAGTTGAGCACAGTTTAAGGATTTCTTAAAAGCAAAAAAACTGAGTTTCTGTGCTTGTGGGTGACTCCCTAAACTGATTTTAATATATATTTTTTTTAATACAAGGAACACTGGTTGTCAGATTACAGTGTCCCTGCAAGGGATGACTACAATTTGTAATTAAAGCATGTTATAAAATACTCAAAAAGAACTTGTATTGCATCAGAATGCACTAAATTGTATGCATTTTTTTCCGCTGAGATGTAAATTTAGTGTTTTAATGAAGTTTGCAATAACAAAAAAATGCAAATATGGATACATTTTTTCACAAAAACTCAATGCAGATATTTTATCCATAATGCCATTCTCAAGTATCTATCTTGGAGCACTCTATAACATGTTTAGACACGTTGTCATATTGCATTGTAGGCCTAATCATTGGCAAAATGTGAAAAAAGTATTTCTTTGCAACAAAAAAGAAAACACATACAATGTATTTGTCATCCTCCACAAGCACAAAGATTATGTAAAAAAGAAAAAAATTGGTGAACTTACCCTTTAAGTTGTGTCATATTACAATTTTTTTAGACTGCTAAAAGCTGTGATGAGTGGTCATGGGCTGATGGACAGCATGATCATTATTTAACTATTATATTTACTACTAGCCTTTGCCTTAGATGGTACAGAATGTGCTGTGTCAGGACTACGTACGGACGGAAAGAGACATCTGTCGCATCAATGGAATTTGTGTCTCTCTCTTGGTCTCCTACACTTGTCACTCAGCTGGACCAAATTAAAGTGTTCGCTTTGAACTGCAGGGCAGTTTGAAGGATATATTGAGCATTTTCAAGTCAATTTGTTCATTTTTTTTATGCAGGTGGAATGTGGTAATGTCAAGTAATGGTGTAATTGCCTATCTTGCTAATAATTGCTTATTGATAAACTGTTTCTTACGGTAGGCAGCCGGGTGCCTATTGACCGCAACACCGGAACGCCAGTATGAATTGTTGGCAGCAATATTTTGCTTCCAATTAAGTGCTAGTGAATTAGCTCAACATAATTGAAACTGTGCTTGGTAGTCTATGCGAATGATTACCACTGTCTTTGAATCCATTTCAAATCTTTATCTGCAAATTCTGCTCTTCCATTCAATACCTGCTGATGGAAAGTCAAAACTGTTCAACTTCTGGCAGCGACAATATAGTGTATTTAGACCCATAATAAACAGAATTATCTTATCACAGTAACAGTATTTTTCAGTATTGCTCCTCCTTGTTATGAAGTAATGTGCACAATACTCTGTTCTATCGCTCATTGGGAGAACGACAGATTACCATAATTCCCCGTTTATAACCCACACCGTGTATAAACCACACCATTTATTTTATATCTTTGTGTGTATACAAACCCGAGTATTAACTGCACCCATATATAAAACGCATTTGCCCGAAGAATGACTCGTACATACATTGTACATTAATATTAAACTGTCATAGGGCGCTACCAAAATGAATTTGTTGAAGGATTGAATGTCTTTGAAAACCCTGTAATGCCAGTTGTATCGTGTTTGTTACATGAGTTTCTGAAACCTCTGCGTCATCAAGAAATCTGTGAAAAATTTTGCCGGTGGAAACTTTTAAAAAAAGTAAGCATGTTTATTAGCCACTATTTATTAACTGCAGTGGTTGAAATTTTTTTCAGAATCTGTTTATAAGCCGTGGTTTAGAAACAGGGGAATTACGGTAAGTCCTTGGGTATCAAAGTCTGTGCATTTTCCCTGGCCCCCTAAAAGATGCATTACGGATGTTAAGGACATTGCGAGATATTGAATTTGTAACATATACACATTTGCATGTTGTTACATGCGAAATGTGTACATGGCTGGCTGATGATGTGCACAATGGATGACTGTGTAGATGGCTGCTCACCACCGTTTTTGATACTACTAGCTTATACAAAAACCTCCTGCATCTTAAAATTCAGATTTGATGTGAAAATTATATGTTGCTCTTCTCTAAATACTGTCATTATTATGACTGAGCTACAGTATGTAAAATACAGCTATGTAGGCCAGCCACACTTGCACTCTAAATTGTGGTGTGCTGTTGAACACCTCTCTATATCTTGCGCTTATCTCTCATGTTGGGAAAATGAATAGTTCACTTTCAACCACAGCACAAATGTTTTCAATTTAAAAAAAAATATCTGACAACTAGGGTATAGGAAGGCACCTACTGTATTTAGGAAAAGTCTAGGCGAGAGGACGATTTTGCCTCAAAAATGGCAAATGTAATGACCCAGTAAAGCATGTGATGTTGTTATTGTTCTATGGAAGTTCTAGTGTTAATCAGTTCTGAACCGTAAACCTGTTTCTATGTCTATATGTGTATTTGTATGAGTATAGTTGCTGTTGCTCATTTTGTGTGCAGCCTATTGTGGGTGGATCTGTGTGTATGTGGTGATTTATTATTATCATTGTCAGCTCACCACATCAGCCCCCGTTCTTCATATGTGACCGCAGCAGGTTTGAGTTAATGCCCTCAGAGCACTGTCTGTCTGTCTGAGTACGTAAACATACACACACACCCACACACGCACACATGACTCCATTCCCTTTCCCTAATCCTAACCCTTACCCTAACTCTCACCCTATCCTCAATAATTGTATGTCCAAACCTAACCTGGTCCTAATGCCTCTCCCTAAACCAGTGTTTCCCAATCCTGGTCCTGGGGACCCTGAGGGGTGCGGATTTTTGGTTTTGCCCTAGCACTCTCATAACTAATTTAAATGTTGCCCTAACATTTACACACCTGATTGATGTAATCAACCTATCATCAAGTCTTTCGTTTGAGTCAGGTGTGAGTGCTAGTGCAAAAATGTGCACCCCTTCAGGTCCCCAGGACCAGGACTGGGAAACACTGCCCTAAACCAAAACTGTAATGTCTAAACCAAAAATTAACCCTACCCCAAAAATGTTCTTTTTTTTCTAATCTTCATGAGTACTTAAGGTACCCACATATACCCAAAGATGTGGATCACATGCGCGCACACACAGACACACGCACATACACACACACACACAGCTTCACTCTGTCTCTCTGAGCTCCTGTGCCTGTGATGACGCACAGAGCCAAACACCCCAAAATAGCCCAGTTTGGTTGTGTTCTGTGTTCTTTTCCCCACAGCAGTCCCAGATTAATGGAGCCAATTGGGCGTATACAATCACGTTATCTAGTCAAATGTACACCTATGGGTAGGACATGTTACACACAGTGACCATCTGTTTAGGTGATCATGGAGTTGATTGTCTGGTTTTTTTGCCAATCCTCTAGATTTATTGTCCTCCACGATGAACGGAAGTGTGTGTCGTTCTTTCTTACTTACGTTGGTTCCTTGTAGGCACATGAAATATCTCAGACACACCACAGGGCAGATATTGATGAAACGTGGGTGAATGATGCGTGTTCCCTTAGTTATCCAGCATTCATAAAATTACAATGGTTGCCTTAAGGCAGGAGCTATAGCTAGTAATCAGCCGAAATTCATTAGTCACACACACTATGTCATTTGGTCTTTGGTGAGGTGGGGCGTGGACATGACATGCTTGCTGTTGTCTTGTTTGCTTGGAAATGATGTTGCATGGTTTTTCAAACTGAGGTTCCCATTGATGGAAGATGTTGTAACTAGGAATAGTTTTCCTGACCATTCAACCTGACCCGGGAGAAACCTAACAGCCCTATTTGGAGCCTGGGGCTTCTGTAGGACTCCCTGGCCATGTAAAACTCTGAGCCCTGTAACTGAGTACCAGAGTTTTTCCTGGTAAGGTGGGGTGTTACAGTCCTTTTAGAAGTAGCATCTGTGTCGGAACAGACCGCGTCACAAACTTCCTCGTCTGTATTAACTGGCTCATCTATCATTGTGTCTTAATCGGAAGCCGGATCTCTTCATAACAGCCCTGCTAAGTCTCTTTCTACCTCACCATCTCCCTGTCTTTTTTTCTTCCTGCCTACGGGGCTCACCTTGGGGTTGTCAAAACGATTGGTCAGCCAACTATAGGAATGCACAGTAGATGTTTGAGCACAGGTCAAACCCTCTGGCCATGTACCCAAATGACTTGCACATGGAAGAATGATATGGAATGAGGGTAGAGGAGGTAGAGCGGGTGGTTTTTTGTGCCAGCGTCCTGCATCTCATTACACCGAGGGGTAGGAGACCTCTCTGGGTGACGAAATTCAATTAAATTCAACTTAATTCCACAATTAAATGGAGATGTAGGCAGAGCGGAGTCAAAGCTGTGTAATTGGCCTCGGGGTAAAAAGGTCCCCCCTTCCCTCTCCTCTCCTACTTCAAAACTTTGCAGCAAGATCTGACATTCAAGAAATGGAGGACAACTCTGTGTTGTAATCAGTTTTTACAGGGTGGGTTTGTTAATTTTGTGGCCCGAGTCAAAGCTCAGGTTAGGGGCCCCCTGCTGTACCCCTAGATGACCATTTTAGAATGACTACATACACCATCATTATAAGGGTATTGTACTGGATCGTCTGTTAACTGGAACTAAAGTGTTTGCTAGTAAGTTACAATAGGAGGGTTTTTACCTTCTAGTACTTCTTGCTAACGATAAAACCTTACCGTTTTGTGGGAAGTCAAAATCGTTAATTTGGATCTCGGCCCCCTTTTGATTAGCTGACATTTCTCACAGTCAGTTAGTTTTTCTGGCCAAAGTGCTGGGCCATCCAAGCGATTGACAGTTTCACTCACCATTGGGTCGTCGGTACATTGTTGAACGATTCAGGCAAGATGTCTGACCTAGCTGCTTTAACATCAGCTGGTGGCGCTGCAGCAAGGAGAAGGATTTCCTTTTTATTTATTTCTCGTGTTACTAGTGAGGTTCTGCAAAAATCACTGTCATTCTTTCATGTTTTGCATTGTTGAGCTCCAATAGGATACATTGCTTTATTTTGCTAGTTTCCATTTACTGAAGTTGTCTTAGCTAGGTGGTTTGCTACGGTAGCTCAGTTGTGTCACATTAGTCATTTTGTGTTCATGACAACAAATAAAATCACACTTTTTTTAGATGGGTAGATGTGTGTGTTAATGTACAGTACTATGCAAAGTCTCTGGCACATGAAAATCGAGATGAGAAATTTATTTGGGTAGTAAGTGTTTTAATTAAAATATATATAAATACATGAATATAATGAAAAAACGTTTTTACAAATAAACATTTACTATCCAGATAAATGATTTTAGTTTTACTTTCAGGTGTCTGAGACAGCACTGTATCTGTGTAATCATGTGTGAAACCATGAGTCTATAGTAGTTGGCCCAAAAATGGCTATTCTGCTTGTAATAGCCTTGTTTGTGCGTTGGGAAATAACGCCCCTGAGTTTATATGCTGTTGTAGTACCTCTATATGCCCATTTGACTATAACAATAGACATGTTCAGCACACTGATGTTGCGTTGACATGGTTAATACAGTGATGCTATAATTGGTGCTATTATAGTAGACTCGACCATGCGTGGATATAGGATATATCTTGATTTGCAGTGTTCATAGTGGCACGGTATGTGTCTGTGCGTGTGCATGAGTCTGACCGCATTAGCGCAGTCAGTGCTAGTGTGTATTTGTGGTCTGCATGATAGGTCAGTTGCGCCGAGTGTTTGTGTGTGTCTGTACGTCCGTGCCACCCCACTCGCACTCTTCATCCTGCGTAAGCGTGAGTAGGCAGATCTGCTGGCTGGCAGAGGGCCATATGTTTTAGTGATAGGGCTATGTAAGCAGAGCATCAGGATAGTAATCTCTTCTGGAGCCCCATCACTACCAGGTGGCCAGAGACCTCAATCCCTCAGCAATTTCAAACCACACACTATGTTAAAAAAAAGTGTGTGTGTGTGTATTTATGTGTATATATCAGAGACAGTTGAAAATAATGCAGGGCTGTCAAACCTTTTGAATTTTTTGTTGTGTGTTTTTTTTATTAGGCACATATAGACTAATAGTTGAAGGGTCATAATTCGCATAAAGCCTAGCGGCAAAATGTTATACTGGTTCTTTTCGCATTTCACTGTTCATTTGTTCCATAAGGAATTTTAAAATCACTTCAAATAAGGCCTGTGTTTCGTTTAGGCTTACTCCAACTAAGCGTTTTGACAACAGTGTATATCTTGTCAGGAGAAGGTGACGTTTGTCAACATATTTGTTTCAGTTAGCTTGACAAGAAAATATCTTTGCTTGTATTTTGCTGATATTGATAAAGGTCAACTTGTCCTATAGATATTTACCCGGTTATGAATATGGCATACGTCTGACGTGGTGTACATCTACGTGAAACACAGACCATATTTTGAAGTCGATCTAAAATATCCCTATGGAAGGAATGAATGGTGTAAGAACCGAAAGAGATACTTCTCCAGTTGTGCTGCCAAGTTTTCTGGGGATTATGACTCAATCTATTACTATAAGATCTTTCCTTAGCCCAAATTGTTGATAAACATTGTTTTCTTTGCATTATAAGCATTTGCAAATGT
>JACXGI010007615.1:23382-36758 GCA_016801175.1 Esox masquinongy
TTTTTTTTTTTTTTGCTTTATATATTCCTTAATTCTTATTACGTTGATGTCACTTGCCATGTCACAAGAATTTAATTGTTCAGAATCGCTCTATGTTATTCGGTGCATTTGATAAATAAAGGACTTTGACTTTGAACCAAACCATAATTACCATAATTTTTCTGAGCTGACAGAAATGGTCCCATCTACTGGTCAGAAATTGGTTATATCAGGCTGTATTATGGCCATTAACGAGAGAAGTCCAGATGCCAAGTGTTCTTGTTGCTGTCCCATGAACATGTGTAGAGCTGATATCTACACATCCACATCTTCAGTGGTTGATGTACTTCTGTTTATGATATTGCACGGCAAAGCGACGTACAACTTGGGAAAATACAACACATGCAACTCTTCACAGGCTCTACAGCCTAGTCCAGCAGGTGATTCGCAGCAGTGCCGATTGGCCCCCAATGGGTGGCCAATCCGCACTGGGTTGAGCTGGGAGGATCATCAGCAGCGATTGGGAATACTTGGACCAGGGCATAAAGGTCCTGGTTCCCCATCCCTCTGATATATTGGTCTGCACTCAGTCGCTTCTTGGTTTTGGTGCTATGATTTGGCTTTTGTTAGTAGTTCATTTGAAGTTTGTTAATTGTCTTCTGAAACAACTTTCATTGTAATTAGACAGATTGGAGAGCGAGCTCAACCAGATTGGTCACCAAACCCTCAACCTTTTGGCTCTTAACCCTTCTTGGCATTGACTGTGCCAAAACCACGCTGAAGTGGGTCAATATCCAAGTTAATAAATACAGTTGTGGTTATATGTTGTCATAATCACTGTTTGTTAGCCCAGCATGCCATCAAATTGTATAATATAGCTGCTAATAAGCATTTAAGCGTTTTAAGTTTAAGCACAAATTCCCACTTGTTCAGTCAGTAGATATTAGCATTTAGTGGCCAGAAAGAAATCCAAAAGTGCTTTTTTTAAATTTCCAGATGTATGGTAAAGTGACAGTTTAAACTGTCCTTCAAGCATAAACCCCATTCTGTGTAACTAAACAAAATAAAGATTGCTTTGGATAGCACTGCATACTGTTACATAGCTTAGCACAACACAGTAGCTCAGCACAGCTCAGCTCAGCACAGTGTAGCTGTGTGCTGGAAATAGAACTGCAAGAACTGCAAATATTCTTACAATGTGAGGGAAAGCAGCACCCTGTGCCATATTTGTGTTTTGCTGTTCTTTAGATGATTACCCCAATAAGCTGATGTTGCACTCCACTAGGAAGTGAAATGTACACAGAGGCATGCTTTAACAGATGCTTCCCTCACACTCAAAAAACTCCCCTTTGTGCAAGTCGACAGTTTTGAGTTTCGGCAGCAGCTAGCGCCTGTTGTGTTTTTTTCTGTCTCACTCTCTCTCCATCTCTTTCTTTATGTGAGGGCTCCCTACAGCTTAAAATATTCATCCCTGTTCTGCTGTTATTTCTTGTGTTTCTTCTCCCTTTAACTTCTCTGCTAACTTTTTGTCAGGAGAACAGTTTTTATCGTTGTTGTGCTTTCCCCCCCTCTATGTTTCCCCCAGACTCCGGTTTGCTAGCTAATATAATCTGGGTCAGTCATAAGCGCTAGTGCTACCCAGATTTCCCCTAAAAAAGGGGGATACGCAGGCTATTCTTAGACAGTTGGCATTGCCGGGGTTGTCCTCCTTTTATTGCGCTTGGTGAAATGAATATTGCAGAACCAAGACTGTCTCGTATGAGGGAATGAATTAGCGCTGTTTTTCAAGTGCCTGTCAGTCTCCGTTACACATGTATCATGGTAGATTTTTGTCCTGTCTTTCGTTCTACCTCAGTATTACAAAAGGAATGATTAATCTTTTATAATATATTATTTTCCCCTCTGCTCTAGTACTTGCTGGGAGTTATAATCAGTAGGCTTTTGATGGCTTCTTTGTGACATTCCCCCTAGGGCTTATGGGATTGAAGCATAGTGGAGGAAGATTAACGAGTGGTTGTTTTATATTATTCCCCTAACCCCTGGAAGGTGAACACAGAAGGTCAGCTCTGTTTGGAGATAAGTACTGCCTCCATTATGGAGCATTAGCTGGCACGTGTCCCTGCTGAAACAAAATGGCATCCATTCTGTGAATGGAAGTTAATAGGTAATCTGTGTGTAATCAAAACTAGCCCTACCCACTTGCTCAGAGGGTTTTCCATTATCATATTTTCCTCACAAAACTCCGAGAGTGACTTCCAAAGATTGTGGAGAGGATCAATAAGAACATCGACATATCTGTGACTTTAAAAATACATTAGGAAGAATTGTTGCATTGTAATATAAGAAAATCTCCATAATATATCTGCAGAAATAGTGTATGAATAGTGGTTCACAACATGTACCCTCAATAAATTATTTTGAGTCTGCTGGCGAGGCAAACGCACATCCCAAAATGCATATTTTCCATTGGTCAATAAAAGGCGCCACTATGACCTGCGATCGTATCTCCTCAAAATGTTTGCAACTGTGTCAGCCGAAGGTGAAAGTATAGCTGGTTTCAATGTGCTGCTGCTGTAATTCTGCAATTTGGGAGTGAATTTGGGATATCCCCTTTAATGATGTAATTCATGTTTCACTTTTAAATAATTAAACAACCATGAAATTCAAATGAACAAATCCCTCTTTTCATTTTACAAGTTATTAACCTAAGTAATTGGTAATTAATTTAGGATGTATTTCATATTTTGTGTCAATTCTTGAAACAAATGCATGTGTCACAACAAGGCTTGCCTTTTGTGTGAAATTGCTCAGAACTCCAAAATAGTGTGCTGTCTCATGGGATTCCACTTCACTCAAGATGGCTGCCAACTGTGCATACTTGTTGGAAGGGGCCACTGGAGGATCTAATTACCCCCTACACCCTTGATCATCTTCACATCCTTAGCTTTTGGACACTCAGACAAATAGCGGAGCAGCATACAAATGTGCAAATGGAGTGCGGAAGGGAAGGCATCCTTTGGGATTTAGCCATTGTCTTTTTATCATTGCTTCCTAGATTACTCTTCTCTTCTTGCCTCCTTGCAATACATTTCAGTACATTATTTTTTGTCGAAGTTACAGTGCTGCCCATTTGTTAGTGCAATAAAAAAAATATGTACACTGGACAACATATTAGGACTCCTGGACCTCTCCTTCAATACAGTTGAAAAGGCAAGGAGATCACAACATACGGACAAACTGAGGAGGAGCTATAGTTACTGCCACAGAATCATAGGAAATCATAACAAAAATTACAGTTACCCTTATATTGTGCCTGCTTGAATAGTCTCTGAGAGCTTTTGTTAACTAAAGTTAAGTGTTTGGTCATAGTACTAAAACATTTCTAAGTGGTGCTTTATATAGGTGTACTTCTTAATGAAATAGTGTTAACTGGCTTGTAATTACTTATTTGAAATTAGCACTGCGGCAGGGGTTAAAGAAGGGCCTGAATCTAGATCCCCTGCATACTGGTTTTCACAATCCTTTTTTAACTGTTGGGGGTTGTTCAATTCAGCACTGTTCTACCAGTCCAGTAAATGTGGAGGAGGCTTTAAGATTGAGTGCCACTTTGATAATGTCCAAAAGCAGAAGTCACGTTACAGGCTTTCCATTTCTTCTGATAACTGTAACTTCCACTTGTTGGATACTCAAGCGGTTAATTGAATCACATTTAATATACATTTAGTAAATGGAATTCATTAATATATTACTAGTGTTTTGCAAAAGACCAGTAGATTGGTCAATAGTAATCTGCTTATTGCTGTTTTAGAGAGTATATTCTATCAGGAAATAACTAGCAATTATGACTCAGGGACCCAGGGAGGTAGAGGAATATTAATGAATAAGACAAAGCAAACTCGGGGTTAAAGGTCACCTTGCAACATTTGAGTTTGATGTTTTTGAGTCTCCAAGTGTACCGGTATGCCTATTTATCAAAGTTTTCTCTCCTCCTTCTGTCTCTGCCCTACTAACACCATCTTTACCCAAGGGTGAGGCCGTCCGATTGATTGCGCGTATCTACAGTGCAATGCGTTTTTTTTCTTTTCCTATCCATGGCCTCTTCCCTTATTGCCTGATTGCCTCGCCTCACTTGATGGGTTTTGTGTACCATCAATATTATAGTCAGAGATTAATTTCACTGTAGAATTTAAGCGTCGGAAAAGCTCTTACCAATCAGATAACATTTATAAAGCCATGCTTGACCCGGAGTGCGGGGGGAGAGAGAGGCAGTATTATCGAGCTCCCACAGCTCATCAAATTCACCTCAGTTTTTCAACCTAATAGGGTCCTCATCTTCCAATTGGACGGCGAGCCGCACGGCCACACGTCGACCGTTAACTCATTACCGGCACACTTTCAGCCGTGGCGTCGTTATCGAGCCATTCTGATAGCTCACGTTTCACTTTTTATTATATATAGTATATCTAGAAACATTAGGTTGTGCTTCTCTCATTTTCAATGTACGGTCAACATCACTACGCTAATCCCTTGCTAAGACTGCACGGTCAATCATATTAAACCCTAATGCATTCAAGGTGACCTTGCCCGGGTAGATTTACCGAGCATATGGTCCTGCCAAATCCCAGGGAATTGAATGCTGTTATTGTTTTATACTTTTTCATCAACTGAGTTGATAAACCAAAAAACATTTTCTGACTGAATTTTGATGATAGTTATTGTGACTTTGCTTATAGTAAGCGTCTATTTGCTTGTTTCCTTGTTATTCTTTGGTTGAATTAACACAAAAATAGACAGTTCCCAGCTTTTTTATTTATGACCGATGTGAAAATAGGGCATGAAAGTAATATCCTCTCCCAAGAAGAATCGCCAGCTCCTTTAGCTGAAGAATACATTGGCTCGGGAATGTAGAATTCCTTCAATTAGGCTTTATTTGTCAGCCGTGAATTGTACGGCATCTGAAAAGGGCTCATCCTCCGATAACCCCATACTCACCTACGACGGCATCGTTTGTTATCATAACAAAGTGTTTGCGTCACGCTTAGCCCACTTACTGGTCAGCAACGCGGGCTAAGGGATATTGACTGCTCAGCCATCTATATATCATCGGCCCGGCCTTATCAACGGCTTCTTTCGAGGTGAATTGTCCGCATTTTAATCCGCCCCCCACCACTGGGTCTTTCTCCATCCCTGGGCAGGTGATTGAATTGAAATACTGTTTGGTGAAGGGGGATGTGGGAGCTCGAAGGCAGGGGCGTGTGGCGTCCATGTCTTGGGGTTGTGGTGATGCACTGTCGTTACAGCGCGTACTACACCGTTATTGTAAGTATTGATTCCTGACACTGATTTCTAAATATACTGTGTACATGTTCGTTCTTATGTAAGGATTTGAGTTGTCTTGAACACCCACAAGGCCAGTGAGTTTAGAGGCGGACTGGGTTTAGCATTGGTTAATGATAGAAACTAAAAACAAGCAAACAAATAATGCAATGCATTATCTCTGTTCATGGTCTTCTTCTCTATTTATATAAAGGTAGAGACACCGTAGCAGTAGAGTCCTTTCGTAGACAACCAAATCTGTACCTGTATCCATCAATGTATCCATAACTGTACCTGGTTTACCACTACACTCACCGAATGCCAATCTCTGCTTCTGAGTGCGTCTCCGGCTGTATGGACGGCCGCCATAAACGTGTCAGGGCAGAATCACATCTGATCTTTACTGTGCGGTGTTCCAACGCCACTTTGACCCACTTGATAAGGTCAGATATCGCTATGCTGTAATTCGATTCCCAACTGAGCCCATGAAAACACTGTCACGTCCTGTAAATGGATGGAAGTGACCAAAGCATTCACCAGAGTGATGTTTCTGAACAAGTCCCACACCGGTCACCTAATGGACTGACTGATCAATTCTGCTCCTATGGCCTAAGGGGTTAGGGTCAACATCCACCACCATACACTGGACTCTTCTTTAAAGGAAGTGTGTTGAGTGCTCTGCCTTTGCTGGTTACAGTGCCATCACTCGGGAGTTTATAGAGGGGTCAAAGGTGCTGGTATCAGACCTCGGCTGCCAATCCCTCTGTCAATTAGGGCTCTGTGTGTTATTGATAGGATCCCTGCACAGGCTGTGTTGTATGATTGACGGCTGATGACATCTGATTGGATTCTTTTTAAAGCATTTCTAGAGCCTAATCGATAACTCGATTACTGATGTTGGCGAATGGTTCCAAATACTGTGGCAGAACACATCTGAAAAGTCGACATCCAAGCAGGGCTTTTATAATATACAGGTATACCTTTTTATTATTAGTACTGTTTGTTATTTTATTGGATTACCCCAACTCTAACAGATCAAATGAAAAATTGAAATCTCACCCTCTAGACAGAGATAAAGATTTGGTAATCCAAAGAGACCTTGCATCACAGTTATCCTAATCCTTCTAGAAGTGTGGATTAAGAACGGTTAATGACACAACAGTCAGGGAATTCAACTTAGTTGATTTTTTACCAAAATGTCCTATCTAAATCGAATAAACAAAGTTTCATTAGGTATGCGTTATGTTGTTATAATGAGAAGTTAAAAACAAGGTACCGTTTATTAAGTGCCTAGGCTGGTGTCTTTTTAATCAGGGTGCCTGACTTTGTTCATGTAATGTAGGTATGTTGTATGACAGTGTATAAGTGGTGTCATAGGATGTTCAACAGATGAGAGACTGAATTCTGGCATGTATGTAGTGTGGTAACTGGCTAAGAGTGACCCTATCCGATTTATTATTTTTGGAAAAAAATGGCTCGTAAACAGTCAGATCAATCTGATCCTGGATAGCAAAAAAGAGGATTACATAATCCTGTTTATTGTTATGCCGACAAAAAAAAAGTTTTGGAAAACAGTACAGAGGTGATGAAATATCCACTGTTGGAGCATCTGTTTATAAAGTTAACAATGGGCTCCTCTCCTTGTGTCTGCCAACTTTAGTATTAATATATTACTAGTGTTTTAGGCATGCCTATAGTATACAAGAAATAATCACCAGAGATTCTTCTAAAATGAACCCCCCCCCCCAATATGCAAACATTATGTGACTGTATCAAAATGTATTCATTATTGTTGTGGTTAATCTGCAGTGTACAGATATTTTTTTCGGAACCGTGTTCTGGCCCCACGGACCCCCCACTGTGTCAAAAATCTGACCGCGGCCGAATCTCTTTGCTTCCCCCTGGTTGACATTGTCTATACATTCTCTCTGTCTATAAAGCCTGCGTTAGTGTTCCACTACTCTACACTGGCTTTGTGCTGTCCCCCTCGCTTTCTCATCTCCATTCCCACTGGCAGAAATGACTAGGAATTAGATGCGGAATTATTGGAATGTTGCGTCATGTCCATCCGGGGTATAAATTGTGGCTGTGTTTCTGTCAGGCAACCGATGACTCGGACCACAGCGCACCCGACAGCTATGGCCGTCTCTCTGACGGGGCAGTGCAGAGCTTTTTACGGCCTCTCATAACTCAGTGGACCCGCTGGCGAGGCAAACGCACGTCTAATGGCAGTGGTACCAGCGCACGCTAGGACATTAGCCGCGAAATGAAGACCTACGGTACCATGCCTCCATTGCAGTGATTTAGGCTACCGATAGATTGTGGGATAGCTGGTTTGTGTTTGGAGGAATAGGGAACGATGATTAATTTTGTTTATTCATATCAATTAGCTTAACAACGCTCCCGCCTTAGTTGATTTATTAAAACACGAGGTGTGTATTGGGTAATCAACCTGGCTATTTGTTCTCTCATCTGATATTAGTACGTAAGTTATCAAGGCAGATTCAGGATGGAAACATTATTTACTTAGATTTAATGACTTGGTTAATGTTTAAAGTATACTAAATGAATTCCTCAGGGAATTCCACCTCTCTGTACACACACCTACTCACATTATCCACCCTCAAATGTCTATAACGTTTGTCGATTAAACTGTAGCCAAAGTGGAATTCATAGTTTTTCTTAATTGGTAAGTTTACCTCAGGAGTTTAACTTTCATTACACATAGAAGATCGTTATTGATTGTTGGACATGCTGTCCTTTGAACAATTGCTTCCGTTACTGTTACCATAGGGATTAGGTAGCTGTTCCCTCCATAATCGACGCAGTCATATTCTGATGAAAACTGGTGCCGTCGTTCCTCCAGCTACAGCTTGCTGAACTGATAGGAAAGGCTTTGGAATGTCATATTTGGCAGGAGTGAGCCTGGGTGGCTTTACGTGTCCTCTACTTTCCTCCAAAAAATCCTGTTGATTGATCTGTTCATTTACCATCAGCCCCGGGCCTGACTAGGGTAAGCAGTGGCCTCTAAAAAAACAGATGGTTGAAATTTTATTCAAAATGTCTCACATTCATTGATATTACAGTCTGCACACTAGACTCTCATATAAAAGAGGGGGCTAAATAGAGCCGAAAAAGTGTTCTCTCCCCATCAGAGAACCCTTCTGAAATCCTTTTTTTAATAGTATTCTGGCGTGCGATGCACTCGAGCCACGCCAGTACTAACAAACACGCAGCGCCATGCGTCCCTTAACCTGAAATATTGATATTCAAATGTAAATGATACCTTTAATTAACATAATAACATGAGCAAACTTGGGATTTGATTTTGGGCTGAGGCGTTTTTGGCAAGCTCACGAGTCAACATCTGGACGTCTCTGTGGAGCAAGATGAATCCTCACCGTCTGCAAAGCGAGAGGGCGATACGGTAAGATATCTATAAGCTGGGTTGTCATAGAAACAGTGTGAGGCGAAGCGCCATCTATAGTTTTAATTGTCATAAGTAAGCCCTCTGGAATCAAATGCCAACAGCTAACTGAGCTGAGACGGGTGCTGCAAAAATTAAGGGCTTTTTCAGTTTCCTATTAATCAGTCTAGTATCATGGGCAAAGAACAAGAATATCCCACTACTGAAGGGACTTCTTTCCCCAAAACCCCTCCAGAAGAAGGATTTGCTTTCTTAAAGTGCATTTTCACAGTTCTTTGCATTACTGTATATGAGGGAAATTCACAGCACGCCTTCTGTCGCTGATGTATATTACCCGTCTTTGTACCCAGCTGTCATTTTTTGTCAGAGTGGTCACAATACACATTAATTACCTCAGAAAAGTTAAGAAAAACTCCAGTCTTCCATAAAGGATGTACATTAAACCCAGTACCATGGTAAGTGATTGTAGGACCTCAAATGTTGCAGATCTGCTCTAGCACAGCATGCATTCTTATGGAGATATTATTCAGTTCTCTCGACTCCTGTCTTCACTCTGGTCGTCTAAGTGAGACAAAAAGGAGTGGGATGTGGTCACTCACTCATGTCTAAGAAGACCTTGGAGGAACCAGTGCTCCCGGCTGGGTCTGACAGAGCAGCCTTGATAGATCGGTTACCCTAGCAGACCGGCCCAGACAAGAACCAAAACACCGTGACGGCACCAAACCAGGTTCACTGAAGGAACTGTAATAAATTAGACATTAGAGTTATATTATGGAACGTATTCCATCAGGGCCATTCGTAATGTGCTAAAACTGTAATCGCTACAATGGTTGATGATGTTGGTGTAGGCCTTTAACCAGGTCTAGGTGGGATATGAATGAGTGGTGCTTGTTATGCAATAAAGAAAACGGAAATAAGCAAAAGGCATTTATGTCTAATCTGGATGCCATCAACCCCCAAGGCAGTGAATGGATTGGAATAGGTTTGAGTAATATGATAATAGACCCATTTTAACAGCCAAGGAGGAAAAGGGAAGAAACCAATTTTGGAGCAAATGTGTTTTTCTTGGTGGAAAAAAATGAATGTAACTACCTATGGAAATTGAAGTCATATGTTATGGAATCCTCATGAATACACTTCAAAAGACATTAGATCCAACACAATGTAGACTCACCGGCCCCACCAGTCATTCTCACATGAGATCATTCATTCGTTTTAGCGACCATCAAACCAACTGCGGCATGCAATTCCGAACGTTGGTCGTCAACCTGAAGGACAAATCGTAGGGGTGTGTTTTTGATTCATACTTTCCCCGCCAACCCGACGACGACCCCAGGTAAAGGAACCATGCTGCCTCAAACATTCAAACTGTCTTCATCTGTGTCATGGGCTGTATTCCACTCCATCCATTTCATGTTCATCTGTCCCACTGGTTCGGTTAAGCGACAGAGAACAAAAAAAGATCTGAGATTAGATTTGTTCATTAGGCTGACGTGAGTTTGTTAATTCTAATCCCACTGACTGCTGCTTGTGTTGCTCGTCATTCATCAGACCAATGACCTGTGCAAATGTATTCATTGCAATGGTTTAGTTATACATCTTCATTAACTTATAAAACACAACTCTTTTTTTGGAGAGGGGATGAATTAATAGTAAGCATTTGAAAAACGGCACTGGCATGTGTGTGACTTGTTTTCCAATTAAACGGGAGATGAAACGTTTGAGACGCAGAATCACATAGTGAAAAAATGAAACCGCAAGGAATGCTTTGTAGTAAGAGATTGAGTAGAGATTTAAATATTTAGTCACACGTCTATAACTTTTCTATAACTGATCAGCCAATACAATATTTTGGCTACAGAGTTCTTCTGAGCAATTACTCACATAGACACACGCGCACACACACATACTTAAACATACATACATCTCTAAAGGTTCTCAACATTTGTTGTTTACACAACACAGTTTTTTAGATTTACTTTGAAGACTTTGACTTGTTGACCATCTCATACTTATCAATTGACTTCACTACCTCGGCTTCTCAGAGGACTACCTATCCTGCTTTGAAAGCTATTTCTGTGAGTGTGTACATTGTGCTGGCAATCTGAGTGTTGCTGTCATCCTCAGGCTGTATTTATTGAATGGGTTTCCTCAAAATACACATTACATACAAAAGTACTGTGTGTACTGTATATACTCACAACCACACACACTTATAAAATCGTTCAAAAGTTTGGGGTCACTTAGAAATTTCCTTGGATTCTAAAGAAAAGCAATTTTTTTGTCCATTAAAATAACATCAGATTGATCAGAAATACAGTGTAGACATGACTATTGTAGCTGGAAATGGCTGATATTTAATGGAATATGTAGATAGGCTCACAGAGGCCCATTTTCAGCAACCTCTTGTTCCAATGGCTCGTTGTGTTTGCTAATCCAAGTTTATCATTTTTAAAAAACATTTGCAGTTATGTTAGCACAGCTGAAAAGTGTTGTGCTGATTAAAGAAGCAATAAAACTGGCCTTCTCTACACTAGTTGAGTATCTGGAGCATCAGCAATTGTGGGTTCGATTACAGGCTCAAGATAGCCAGAAACTTAGAACCTTCTTTTGAAACTTGTCAGTCTATTCTTGTTCTGAGAAATTAAGGTTATTCCATGTAAGAAATTGCCAAGTAACTGAAGATCTCGTACAACGCTGTGTGCTACTCCCTACGCAGAATAGCACAAACTGGCTCTAACCCAGAATAGCACAAACTGGCTCTAACCAGAATAGAAAGAGGAGTGGTGGACAACTGAACAAGAGGACAAATACATTAGAATGTCTAGTTTGAGAAACAGACGCCGCAACTGGAAGCTTCACTGAATAGTAGCTAAACACCAGTCTCAAAGTCAACAGTGAAGAGGCGACTCCGGGATGCTGGCCTTCTAGGCAGAGTTGCCAAGAAAAAGCCATATCTCAGACTGGCCAATAAAAAGGAAAGATTAAGGTGGGCAAAAGACAAATCTAAGTTTGAGGTGTTCAGATCATGAAGAAGAACGTGAGACACAGACCAAATGAAAAGATGCTGGAGGAGTGCTTGACGCCATCTGTCAAGCATGGTAGAGACAATGAGATGGTCTGGGTGTGCTTTGGTGGACGTGCATGTAGTTGGCCCCCAACTCAACGCAAAACTTCGGCAACATAGACTTAATCGTTTGTGCTCCGTTTGTCCTGTTAAAGTTTTTGCTTGTGACGCTCTCATTTTTTAGATATTAAAGAATATTTTATAGGTCATTCTGAGGTCACTCAGCCCCCAGCATGCTCCAAAATCACTCAAAATAGTCTTGTTTGTTTGTGCTCCATTTGTGCTGCTAAATGTTGAGGGTAACAAAAAACATGGTAGAAACAATGCTCAACATTTCAGCTGTCCTGGTCTTTTGGCTTCCACAGTGTAACGGTGTCAAACGAATTCTTGAACATAAGCAGATACTGTGTGTGACAGTATGACAGCAAAGTCTTGTATGTCACTCATCACATGTGGTGTTGCTCATGGCAATGTCATTTTGCTTAGTCTTCCTTTATGCATGCCTTTATTCTATTGAAAAAGATCTCCTCCCAGACTTGGATCAGACCTGGACAGTCTCCTTAATGCTCTTGAGACTGTACTGGGAGACATAGCATACCTTGTGACGGCAAGTATGAATGTGCAGGCCTGGAGGAGCTGGACTACCTGTGCAACCTGAATGGGCTACATGTACTGCCTCATGCTACCAGTAGTGACAAGGACACTAGCAAAACTAGAGAAGAATCAGTCAGGAAGGATAAGGAGAGAGCAATTGTCTGTGGCCACCAACTGCGAAACCATTCAGTTTTGGGGGGTTATCTTGCTGTTGCCTCTCCAGTGTACCTGTTGTCACTTTCACTTGCACCAAAACAGGTGACATTGATTCACAATCACTTATGCTTCCTAACCGGACAGATTGATATCCCTGAAGTTTAATGGACTTGGTGTTATATTGTGTTGATTATGTTCCCTTAATTTTTTTGAGCAGTGTATTTTAACCTGCATCATGTTTAATTGAGAATGAATTACCTTCTTAAACAACCTGGTTGAAGTAACTGTAGGAATATGTACTGACAAAAATACATCCTTTAGTCAAGAGCATCTTCAGATCTTGTTGTCATAGTCAAAGCATCCATACAGTGGACTTCTCACCTCTGTCAGTATTTCAGATGACTGAGGACTTTTGACCATGAAGAGTTTTTGTGTTCCGACACCTCACAGACGAATGAGAGATGGAAACGGCCGAGGAACACAGTGATGCGAGCAAACCAAATTGTTTTCGATGCGAAGCAAGATCAAAACAGGAGCAAGACAGAGAACAACCTTAACGCGTCCTGACACCTCGACAACAGAGGAGGGAGTGTGGGCGGGCCCAACCAGAATTGCACCGCTCAGATTCTGAAGAGATGTCCCTGGCCTGAATAAGACATTAGATGCTGAAGAGATGTCCCTGGCCTGAATAAGACATTAGATGCTGAAGAGATGTCCCTGGCCTGAATAAGACATTAGATGCTGAAGAGATGTCCCTGGCCTGAATAAGACATTAGATGCTGAAGAGATGTCCCTGGCCTGAATAAGACATTAGATGCTGAAGAGATGTCCCTGGCC
>JACXGI010007616.1:0-36654 GCA_016801175.1 Esox masquinongy
TTGTTGAAAGATATCAGTCAGGAGAAGGGTACAAAAGAATTTCCAAAGCATTAGATATACCATGGAACACAGTGAAGACAGTCATCATCAAGTGGAGAAAATATGGCACAACAGAGACATTACCAAGAACTGGACGTCCCTCCAAAATTGATGAAAAGACGAGAAGAAAACTGGTCAGAGAGGCTTCCAAGAGGCCTACTGCAACATTAAAGGAACTGCAGGAATTTCTGGTAAGTACTGGCTGTGTGCTACATGTGACAACATTCTCCCGTATTCTTCATATGAATGGGCTATGGGGTAGGGTGGCAAGACGGAAGCCTTTTCTTACAAAGAAAAACATCCAAGCCCGGCTGAAGTTTGCAAAACCAAACATCAAGTCCCCCAAAAGCATGTAGGAAAATGTGTTATGGTCTGATGAAACCAAGGTTGAACTTTTTGGCCATAATTCCAAAAGGTATGTTTGGCGCAAAAACACTGCACATCACCCAAAGAACACCATACCCACAGTGAAGCATGGTGGTGGCAGCATCATGCATTGGGGCTGTTTTTCTTCAGCTGGACCTTATTATAGCTGGGCCTTATTCAGGGTGGAGGGAATTATGAACACTTCCAAATACCAGGCAGTTTTGGCACAAAATCTTCAGGCGTCCGTTAGAAATCTGAAGATGAAGAGGAGGTTCACCTTTCAGCACGACAACGACCCAAAGCACACATCCAAATCCACAAAAGCATGGCTTCACCAGAAGAAGGTTAACGTTTTGGAATGGCCCAGCCAGAGCCCAGACCTAAATCCAATTGAACAACTGTGGGGTGATCTGAAGAGGGCTGTGCACAGGAGATGTCCTCGCAATCTTGGAGCGATTTTGCAAGGAAGAGTGGGCAAATATTGCCACGTCAAGATGTGCCATGCTAATAGACTCCTACCCAAAAAGACTGAGTGCTGTAATAAAATCAAAAGGTGCTTCAACAAAGTATTAGTTTAAGGGTGTGCACACATATGCAACCAGGTTATTGTCAGTTTTTTATTTTTTATTTTTCCCCCTCAAAGATTTGTTTGTTTTTCAATTGAATTGTTCACGTTATAGGTCACATTAAAGGTGGAAAAAGTTCTGACATGATTTATCTTTGTCTCATTCTTTTACATCACAAGAACCTGGCATTTTAACAGGGGTGTGTAGACTTTTTATATCCACTGTATATGAGACTATCTACCGCAGTTATGACATCACATCACTTTTTACTGCTCTAATTGCATTGTTAACCAGTTTATAATAGCAATAAAGCATTTCAAGGGTTTATGGGATATTATACCTAATATAATACGGTGAACAACTGTCTCTATGCTCTCTGCAATGTGTCTTGCCTAAGATCAGGTCTTAGCTGGAGTGTTTTGTCCACTTACCACACCCCTTATGCCTTATTGCTTAAATGACAGGTTCTATTTTCACAAGTCTTATATACATTTTATTATCCAGGAATGAAAAAAAGGTTTGAATAAGGGGAATGACCATTAGATAAATTCTAAGACCACAGATTGTATCTTAAACTGCTTTAATTAATTCAAGAAACATGGTTCCCTCTTCATTCATTTACTGAAATATTAAGCTAGATTGCAAAATTGATCTGAGGTCCATTAGACATGTTTCCCTTGGCTGTCTGACTGCACTGCATTGGGGCTACCTTCAGACCCTACTAAGACATGGTGAGCGTGGTTCTGTGTACTGATGATCAATCAGCCAGTAGAGCTTTATTACTGTCTGACAAAAAATTAATTTAGAATTTGCTAGTGAGCTACAACCAGGCCAAAACAACATGTTTGGCTATAGTAGCATGACCTACTCTATGGTTAAATTAGCTACAACCTTTCTACAAACACCACAACTGTGCGGAAGCTGGTTATGTGTTATCATGATATTTAGCTGAGTACCAGGAATAAAAAATTTCAAACATCTAATTTGCTACCTAAGAGAGCTGTCAGTGTCTGTTTGCTTGTGTCAGAAAAGAATGCCTACCGGTGTGGAAACTTAAATTTGATATTTGAAAAATATGTATCCAAATAGTGAACAGGTTTTTGTTTGTCACTCACATCTGTGAAAGGGATCTTGCTATGACCTGGGTCACTGAGCAAGTAATTAACAGATTTATTAATCTGTTAAAGAGATCTTGGTTTGAGCTCAAGATGGCCTAGTATCTGTTCTTTGTTCTGTGAGTATATAGCCCATCTGTCTTGAAAGGTACATTTACAATGGTCATTTAGCTCCCTGGGAAAGGGGGATCGACCCACCACCAGGATCCTATCACCAGGATCAGGACTTGAATTCGGCAAGCGATGTGTTGCATACGGGACTGTAACCACTGTTTCTTGCAGTTGCTGCATTAATAAAGGTTCAGTTTGAGTATTCAGAATTTTCTTCATCATTTGTGGAAATTTTCACGACACCGGAATACTAAAGTCCCTGCTGTCCACAGGCTAAACACTCTGTCAGAGGAGAGTTCTGTATGTAATGATGAGTTCTTCATGTGTCCACCACAACAAGGGGAGTTATTGTCCCAACAGACATTGTACTAATGTCTGTTTAGTTTAGAAACTCACTGGGCTTATTTTGGATGCATTCTAAAGATAGTTATCACACTTTTCATCTTTCTCTCTGGCAAATTGTGCTTTGCACTGTCCCATGTATGAAATGGGCATATCTATGCTCACCTGTGATTAGCTGCTGTGTTTCTGCTTGATAATCCTGATAAGTATTTTGCAGGAGTTTTAAGCACTGTGTACACTGAACGCTAGCCACACACCTGAATGTAATGATACGAACATTCAGATTAACTGTCATGCTTGGTACATGCTTTTTTTTTGTAACAACTTACCAACAAAATTGCAAATGTTTCAATTACAGGAATGTAGTGGGGTGGGGTATGAGGTAGGCCTGTCTAGTGGAATAAGGGGGGGATATGGGGCCAGTGGGGGCGCATTTTTAGATTTGATTAAATTAGATTCAAATGATTTATTTCTGCACATGGGCCCGTCACAATCTACTTGGACACTAGTCCACACACACACACACACACACACACACACACTTTACACGCCAGAGCAGCGACGTGTTTTGACATCCCACATTAACAACTCAAACCACTGCTATAAGAATGGGAAGATGAGAAACAGCGTTGTAAACATCCATTTGAAACATGCCTGGATGTGCTGGAACTGGTTCAGCGGTGTATAGATGTCCTTTTAGTTGCTCTGACAGAGGCTTTTACCGTTCCATTAACATCAGTTAAGATCCATTAACGTCTCTCGGACACATCTTTCCTGTCCAGATCTTGCTCTCCATGGTTAAAATCCATTTGTCTGTGATGTATTGCTACAGTTATAAGGGGCTCAAGTGGGTTCTGGTTTCCATGCATCGCTCATTGGGACCTGGCACTTCCAGAGTGTTCACACATCTTTCTAATGTATTACCATTGCTGCGAATAAAAGTTTCCAATCAGAGAAAACGATCCACATTCAGATTCTTATTCTTTCAGCTGGAATTTTTTTCTAACTTGTAAATGATATATTAGCCGTATAATAATCACATCTAACAAATAGCTAAATTGTTGCAGCATTTTGGAACAATAGACAATCCATGCATTGGTTTAATTATGTTATTCTTCATTTAATCACTTTGCTTCTGTTTGGCATTGACCTAATGTATTCTTTGCCATGCCCAAATCAGTTGCAGGTGGGCCCCATGGATTAATTATTATTTATGCTTACATTTTACCATGGCCAACAGTGACAAATGACACTTGACAACATTTCCTATTTAATAAAACCTAGAAAAATGTGAGGTACATGAAAATGTGTTACTTACATAGCAACAAAACCATTTACATCTTACTTTTGTGTGCATTTTATACTTTTTGTGTTATGACTGGATATTAATGCTCATATGAAACTGAGAAAACTGTTTTTTTTAAAGTAATAACTTAATAGATCTTGACCGATCTTTATGCTTCTGAAAAACATTGCTGAGGTCAATGTACTGTGTACTGAAGTGAATCTATAGGTTATGCATCTATGGGTTAAACCAAAATTAGTGTTCACATAAAGGAGAACATCTAATAATGCCCATGTTGTTAGAATAATTATTTCCTACATACTGGGTGACACACAACCACAAAGAAAACTCCAAATAGTGAAATACTTAGAATTTACTGTATGTTGTCTTTCAATAGTGTTGGCATGCATTTCTGTGACTCAAAGGCTTTTGTTTGCCAGCTTCCTGAAAGACCAAAATAACCTGATCTGAGCAGATTCTCTCTCCTCCTACACAGACATCAAAATGTTTGGCACATGCGCTCTGAAAAAAAATGATAATCGAGACGTTTTAGCTGTCAACGTGACGTGTTCTTATGTCTTATCGCTTCCTCTAGAGAATGTAGTTTGTCCAACATATGATTTCAAGTTGTTTTTGCCATCCCAAAAGCATTGTGATGAACTTACCTAATGGGTATTCTATTTGTGTCTGTATTCTTCCTCTTGGCGAGATATAGGCAGCTTGGAAACTCTTTTAAACAAAATGAACCGAATCACGCATCATTTCTGAAAAGCCTTAGAGCAATAACATGCTGTAACACTGATCTGCAGTTGTATTCACCAATGTTAGTAGTGTGTAGTTTGATGTTCTTTATACTCTTCCCTCTCTATCCCAGACTGCATAACTGGCCAGACGGCTGCGGGAGGAGGTCTAGAACAAAGCAGGATCAATGACTCAGACAGATAACTTTGACAAGATAACCACTAGAAATTACTATTGATTTTCTTGTTATTTATGAAAGCTTCAATTGTTGGTGGTTGTTCCCATTATCTTGTTAAAAGGAAAATATAAAAAAATAAATTCTACATGTTATGCAGGTAAGCTGGCTAACCCCATTGATTCTTCTTTCTAGTATGTCACTCAGTAATGTAAAGTTACTTAGTGTAGCTTCCCAAAACCTCAGTACAGTTATTGGCATCCTCCAGCTTGGTCATCCTGAACAAAAGAAGTTCATCAGATTCATCCATTCATTAATTCCATATGTGCGTTGTTCAAGCAGTCAGTGTTCCTAACCCTGAATTAAATGTTTTCATCTTCAGTGTGTCACGCGTGGTTTGAGTTCCGTCTGGTTTCCTATCTATGATTAATGATAATTGATAGTGAAATACTCAAAGTCCAGCCAGACATTCAGTCACAACATGACAGCACGGCAAATTGAAGGTTTTTGAAGGCCATGTAGACGTCATGTGTTCACCACCCAATGTGTGGCCCAGACCCGGATGGCATGAGAGCAGAGGCCAGTGTAGGGCTGCAGTGACAGGCAGATGGATGGGGAAGTGGCCCTCTCATTACAGACCGCTAGAGCTGTGGAACTCAAATACGTTGGCTGAGGGTTGTCAGGAGACACCCCATGATGGATCTGCACTTCAGAAGGGACAACAGATATGGAACCCTCGGTGGACTGGCACACTTATTGTGGAGGAGACCTAAAGTATTAGGATTCACACCTTAACCCTGGAAGAGTGTTTGTTGTCATTGAATTCTATTTTATCGAGTGCTATTGCCCAGGAAATAGTAGCAGAGATTAGGTCATTGTTTGATTGCTTACTCTTGGTTGTAACAGAAGTTGATACCTTACCGTTGATTTAGGAGACTCTAAAATCTTATCTTTAATATCCCAAAGGGCACCCTATTGCCTAAAATGTATAGTACGCTTCTTTAGACATAGTACTTCTTTAGACAAGTATGGGTACGTCCTATTCCCAATATATGGCACATCTTCAGACATAGACCTAGACATGGTACCCCAAAAAGTACATCAATCCCAACTGGAAAGTTGTCCTTTTTTTATTAATTTGGACACATTATATTGAACAGAAGTGCAATTTCCTTATTCGTACAAAGTTAATTCACCCCTGCCTTTACCAAAATATGAAAGGACAAAAAATAGAATCATGTTCACCAAAATAATGAAACAGTGTGCTCTGGACAGATGAGGCAAAGGTGGAGTTGTTTGGCCGCAATGTCAAACATCATGTTTAGCGACAACTAAACACTGTCTTTGAACAGAAGAACCTCATACCAACCATAAAGCATGGAGGGGGTGGCATTATGGTCTGGGGCTGCTTGGCTGCCTCAGGGTCTGACAACTTGCCATCACTGACTCAACCAAGAATTCCATATTGTATCAAGGAAGTTTTGAGGAAACTGTGAGGCTATCTGTCAAAAAGCTGAAACAAACATAGAGAATGGCTGAAAAAGAAATTGAGGCTTATAGAATGGCAGAGTCAAAGCCAAGATCTCAATCCTATAAAAATGCATCGGGGGACTTGAAGTGGGCAGTGCATGCAAGCAAGCATTTCAACATTACACATTTAAAGAAGAGTGGGCAGAAATTCCTCCCAGTAAGTGTAATAGAAAGTTAGGTTAATTTTCGCAAAAAAAGAGAGCAATGTCAGCTATTGAGGCTAGGGGTATACTTCGTTTTTCCGCACTGTGACATTTTGTCACAGTGCTTAATTTTCAATGCATACATGATTTCAAAGTTTTATGTTTTGTGTGATTTGTTTAATTGGCTTACCTTTATCAATGAATGTGGTTGGATTGGATTTTAGCTCATATATCCATGGGTCTGAATACAGTATGTACAAAAAAGACAACTTTCCAGGGGGTGTACTTACTTTCTCACATGATTGTACGAATAGGACAATGGAATACAAATGTGATGTGAAACTGTTGTATAATGTCAGGATTCCAAATTTGAGGAATTCTGTCACTAGATGGTTATTTATCTCTGTTGTTTAGGGATTGAAGTGTACGTTGCTGGTGTTGAAAATACATGAGAAAAACAGTAGAGAGTGATCAAAGTAGAGAACTGAGTCCCACTTGAAATGTAGACAACATGGTCTGCCTGTCAACAGCACTCTAATACTGTCTAGCAAGCACTTCTCTCATGCCTGCCAGATCACTGCCTTGAATTACAATTTTCTATTCTCTTTTGTTTGTTAGGAAAATGCTTCCTAATGGTGTTTCAAATGCTTGATGGTATGCTTGGTAAGCTTGCTACTTTATCTTTCTATGCTTTCTTTCTCTCTTTACTCCTCGTTCACCCCTCTCCCTGTCTCACTCACTCATTCTCCCACTCTCTATTTCCTCCTGTATCTCTGTTTCATTTTTTTTCTCTCTCTCACTCCCCCTCTCTCCATTCTCTCTTTCTTTCCTGTTCCATCTGTTCTCCTTGCCTCTGTGTAATGACCCTTTTCCCTCGGAGACCAATTACTCACTAACCATAACCTCTCTCATTAATAGTAATGAAACAGACAGATGGATAGTTTTCATGCAACACTGTTGTAATTGTAATTAAACATATAGTTAGCCCCCCTGTGATTGGTGATTGGGACATCCTTGAACAGACCTGTAATATTATCAGACCTGCTGAACATAAGATGTCAGTATCCGGTGGAAGGTTAAATTGGAAATAATGGGTCATTTATTTTTGATGTTGAAAAGTTAAATCATATGTGATTACGCCTCCTTACTTGTAGTTTCTCCTCAATCAAACAGTGTTGAGGCAGTGTTATACAACCAGGTGCATCACTTGGGTAATACAGTGAATGTGGAAAATATCTTGATTGGTATCTGGCTCTATGGTAACATTGTTTTTGGGCAGCAAACAAAGAGAAAATAAATGCCCTCTTCAAAGTTGCCTGTGCTTTAGGATTCTGCGATGAAGGAAAGGTAGAGCACCTTGTGACAGTGCAGAGCTATTGAGGCTGTTTTGCCTGCTGGCTGAGGAATGCCAGGTTGGACAGAGATGCCAAGTAACTTTCCCAAACAGCCTTTAGTTGGCTGCATACTGTAGTTAAGATGAGTTTTCATTCTGAAGGTGTAGAGGAGACCGCCTCCCAGGCTCCCATCACACTCTGTTTCTGTCCCAAATGGCCCATAGGGTTCTAAGTAATGCACTATAAAAGTTATCAATAAAATATCACAATACCGTGCATATCCTTGCATTTCCAGATTGTGAGCTGAGGCTCAATCTCTGCTAAAAGAGGAGTGATATTGAAAAATATGTGTGGTTTTGAAGAGATTGTTGAATAAATGTTGAAAGTACAGTCGTGGCCAAAAGTTTTGAGATTGACACAAATATTCATTTCCACAAAGTCTGCTACTTCAGTGTTTTTAGATATTTTTGTCAGATGTTACTATGGTATACTGAAGTATAATTACAAGCATTTCATAAGTGTGAAACGCTTTTATTGACAATTACATTATGTTTATGCAAAGAGTCAATATTTGCAGTGTTAACCCTTCTTTTTCAAGACCTCTGCAATCCGCCCTGGCATGCTGTCAATTCAATTCTTGCATAATAAGTGCTTGGAGTTTGTCAGAATTTGTGGGTTTTTGTTAGTCCACCCACCTCTTGAGGATTGACCACAAGTTCTCAATGGGATTAAGGTCTGGGGAGTTTCCTGGCCATGGACCCAACATTTCAATGTTTTGTTCCCGGAGCCACTTAGTTATCACTTTTGCCTAATGGCAAGGTGCTCCCTCATGCTGGAAAAGGCATTATTCGTCACCAAACTGTTCTTGGATGGTTGGGAGAAGTTGCTCTCGGAGGATGTTTTGGTACCATTCTTTATTCATGGCTGTGTTCTTAGGCAAAATTGTGAGTGAGCCCACTGCCTTGGCTGAGGAGCAACCCAACACATGAATGGTCTCAGGATGCTTTACTGTTGGCATGACACAGGACTGATGGTAGCACTCACCTTGTCTTCTCCGGACAAGCTTTTTTCCGGATGCCCCAAACAATTGGAAAGGGGACTCATCAGAGAAAATGACTTGACCCCAGTCCTCAGCAGTCCAATCCCTGTACCTTTTGCAGAATATCAGTCTGTCCCTGATGTTTTTCCTGGAGAGAAGTGGCTTCTTTGCTGCCCTTCTTGACACCTGGCCATCCTCCAAAAGTCATCGCCCCCCTGTGCGTGCAGAAGCACTCACACCTGCCAGCTGCCATTCCTAAGCAAGCTCTGCACTGGTGGTGCCCCGATCCTGCAGCTGAATCAACTTTAGGAGACGGTCCTGGCGCTTGCTGGACTTCCTTGGGCGTCCTGAAGCCTTCTTTTTTTGGGATTAATTTCATTTTCATGGCAAAGAGGGACTTTGCAATTAATTGCAATTCATCTGATCACTCTTCATAACATTTTGGTGTATATGCAAATTGCCATCATAAAAACTGAGGCAGCAGACTTTGTGAAAATTAATATTTTTGTCATTCTCAAAACTTTTGGCCACTGCTGTATTTTGTTGTAATTTCATTACTTGTAAAAGTTGATTAGGGGTGGTAGAATGCCTAACGGTTAAAGCATTTTACCAGTAACCAAAACGTTGTTAAATAAAATCCTCAAGAGAGCAAGGTGAATTATTTGTTGTTCTGTCCTAAATACTTATTGCTCCCCAGATTGTTGCTGCAAAAAACAAGTGCCTGAACTACACATTTTCAAGTTTTCATACAAAATCTTATCACCAGAGTTATGCAGCAAAACATTTGCAATAATGTTAAACTTCAGTTGATCGTACTTTAAGGTACATAGGGTTAACCAAACAATTTAGCATGTAGCTACAGTGCCCTCCACTAATATTGGAACCCTTGGTAAATATGAGCAAAATGGTCTGGTTCTGAAAAAAATTTAGGGTTCTGTTTATCCTCTTAGTCTTTCATTCAAAATATTCACAAAAATCAAACCTTTAATTTGAGTAAAATGATTGAAAAAAAAGTGAAATAAATAAAATTTGATTCTACAATTATTGTCACCCATAGACATTCTTATGAGTAAAATCTGAGGCATATTCCCATTCTGATTTTTCGTTTTTAAGTTCACCTGAGTGATTAGGAAAAAGTGGTAAGCCATGACTTCCTGTTTCACTGGGATATAAATATGAGGTGATACACTGGCCAAATTCCCATAGTCATCCATCACTATGGGAATGACCTGAGAATACAGTATTGATCTGTGACAAAAGGTTGTTGAGCTGCACAAATCAGGAAATGTCTATAAGATAATAGCTCAATGGTTTAAAATGCCCTTTCCACTATCAGGGCAATAGTAAAGAAGTTTAAAGCAACTAGAGATGTTAACCATTGGCCTGCCCAAAGAATCTCCAAGGATTACAGCAGGAGAAGGAGATGTTAGTTGGGTTTTCAGAAATTCTCCAAAACCACAATCAGACACCACCTACATAACCACATGTTTTTTGGGAGAGTTTCCATAAAAAAAGCCTTTGCTGGCATGAAACAACGAACTGATCAAGTGCCTACAGTTTGCCAAACGTAACTGGAACTTTCGATGGGACTGGGTTCTATAGTCAGATGAGACTAAAATAGAGCCTTTTGGAAACAAACACCAGAGGTGGGTTTGTCGTAGACAAAAAGATAGCCATGCAGAAAAGTACCTCATCCCCGCTGTGAAGTATGGTGGAGGATATTTAATGTTCTGGTGCAGTTTTTCTTACAAAGGCCCTGGGCAACTTGTTAGGACACATATTTTCATCGACTCCATCAAGTACCAGCAGATATTGAATCAAAACCTGACTGCCTCTGCCAGGAACCTTTAACTGGGCCGTGGTTGTATCTTCCAGCAGGACAAATGATCTAAAGCACACTTCAAAATTAAGACAAACATGGTTTGAATAGTCAGAAACAAGGTTTTGCCATGGCCATCCTAGTCCCCTGATATCAAAACCGTAGAAAACCTGTGCGATAAGCTGAAGAGGAGAGTCCACAAACGTGGACCGCGGAATCTGAAGGATCTTTAGAGATTCGGTATGGAGGAATGGTCTTAGATCCCTTGTCATGTGTTCTCAAACTTATTATGCATTATAGAAGAAGACTCAGCTGCTATCTTGGCAAAGGGAGGTTGCACAAAGTATTAAATGAATAGTTGTTGATAATTATTTGTTAATTGTGGCACAAATATTTGACATGAATATTTGTTTTATGCTAAGAATTAATTTTTTCTTTACATTTTTCACTGTATGAGAGGACAAACAATAACATTTTTTTTTCACAGCCCGTTTGGCTCATTTTTACCAAGGGTGCCAAAATTAGTGGAGTGCACTGTACGTTAGCTAAACTGACAACTCGTCATTTGCATGCTTCAACAGAGATTACAATTTGGAAAATAACTTAAAATCCACACATTTTCATTCATAACTAGCCATTGCAAAATCTTCTGTCTGACTATTGTCTTCGCCAAAATTTCTGTCAAGCAAATCAAACAATATTTGGGTAAAGCTTGACCCCCAAATTGAACTAGCTGAGCTATACAATTTATCCAGTAGCCAATTTGACATGGTGGTCCATCAATTCATGTAGTCTTTGTTTGTCAGCAGTTATTGGGATTAAAAGCATACTTTTGTTTGTGTTGAAATGGAGATCATATTATATAACGTAGGTACATTGGTTGGAGAAATAAGTACTTCACTCATAACAACCTATGGGAATAAGGTCCCATTTGGGATACAGACGATGTAATAAACAACCGTGATTTTCAAGGAGATCGCCTCTAAATCCTGCCATTTCCTCTCCATGATCGTAATAAGCATTACCGCTAGACATGATGTCTACATGTCAAAACTTGAATGGTACTATTACATGGCCTAAACAAGATGCTCGAAAATATATTACCATTTCCACTTTGTTTAAAAGCTGGCAACTACAGCCAGTCAATTAGAAACTGGCAGAGACAGTCTTCTAGGCTCCATTCAGCCCCACTCTCCCTCCGCAGTGGTATCAGGATCCTGTAGGGGCTGGGGGCTGGAGCCGTGGGTCCACCCCCAGTGCCATTGGAGAATCACAGTGGCCAATAATAGCCCAGTAATAACAGGGCTGGCGGCTCCCTCTGCCACCCGTGGAGCCGCCTTTCCTTCCTGCTTATGCGATTGGCGCCACGTGGCCCGGCGAGAGCTGCTTCCTGTCCTGACGGACGTCACACAATTAACACAGCTGAATAAGAAGTTTGCTGCAATTACACTGACGTGGTTGGCACTACGCGGCATCTGAAGGAAATGAATCAAGCAGATGTTTTTGTACTCGTATCTTTAGCATTTATCACAGGGCGTGTGGATCCACAATACTGACTCATCGTTAAGTACACAATTAGGATTTGTCGTACAGTGCAGCGAGAAGATGATTTTGCAAATTTATTTTTGTGTCATTATTGGTTGGTGAAGAGGAAAAGGCTTTTCTCTTTTAACTGGGATTAGACTGAGTTGTCATTAATATAATGGCTAAATGTATTCCCTGTGAGCCATCAGAAGGCCCATTCCCCTCCTTGCTTATCTCGGGAGTGTGTAATGCAATGTATGGTTTCAAATATTTCAATGATAACATGTTTTTTAAATATTCTATGAGGGACTGTGAAATGAAAAGTGATTAAAAACTAAAAGTAATTTCTGTAAATGGTTCTGGAGGTTCTGCTGCTGGAAGTGCTGTTGGAAGGCCTCTGGTCTTAAGATAAAATCCCAATGGCCCAGGGCGGTGATGGGGACATCGCGCTCTGTAGGGTGCCGTCCCACAGATGGGATGTTAAACGGACATCCTGACTCCCTGCGGCCGCTAAAGATCCCCTGGCTCCTATCGTGAGAGTGGTGTCACGGCTACATTCCCGAGCAGATTTATTGGTCGGTCATGACCACCTGATCCTCTCCCTCGTTCCTGACTGGCGTATATCACTTTTTTTCCTTTACCTGATAGCTGATGTGTGGTGAACATTCAGTATGGTGAGCATCAGCTGCCGTGCATCACCCGAATGGGTGTTAGCTCGATGGTGGATGTCTTGAGTTTCCCCGTTACTATGGAAAGTGCTTTGCGTGTATAGAAAAAGCGCTATATTTGTCCGATCTACAGGATTATCATTCTTTATTTGTAGAATTGTTATCCAAACACATTAGCAGTGGATAGTGTGCCTCTCCTGCCCCTCCACAAGATTGATTGATATTCATAGAGATTCACTGATGGCAGTCACAGAAATACCAGGCAGCCAGTCAAAACCGAGGGCTTAGGGAAACTTGTTAGTGTCGCAGAGGGCCAAAATCCCAGCTGAACTATGATGGTGTTGTTGAACTGAAGCTTTTCACTCCTTGACTTGTCCTCTATGTCTGTCATTCTCAGTGCTAGGAACTCAATGCTATGTGACTGTGCATAACCTCTCAGAGACAAATAATTCCCTGACAAAATAATGTGCCTGTGTCTCTGTTTAAAATACCGATTCAACCTACCCAGCCCTAATCCTAACCTTCACAGTTATTAAAGGAGATTTCATAGACAACTTTTAAAATGCATTATTTTTTTAGAGTGCTGAGGATATGAAGCATAGGAAGGTCTACAATCTACTTTCCACTTATCCTGACTGATCACTGTTTCTCTCCTCTTATACAGCCCCTACCAGGAACATCACCCTCAGCAGTTCCCAGTCCTGCCCACTGTCTGAGGACTGAGTCGACACCATGAAGGGGCTCTCCAACAGTCGCAGCCACCACCATGTGGTCACCTGTGAACCTGGTTCGTACGATGCCCTGGGCCATGCCCTGGGCCACCACCCCGACCGCAAGCCCTACCTGATCAACCCGATGGACGTGCCCATGTCGCACCTGTCCGACCACCCCTACTACGCCCAGGTCCAGAACCAGATCCAGCAGAGCCAGAAGAACCACGCGGCCTTCCCCTCAGACAGCAGTGTGGTGCCGTACGGGACCTTCCCCAGACGACACTACAGCAGCTCGCACCACGAACTGAAGGATCGGACGGGGATGGACGACTGCGCTGCTGTGGTGCCCTACGGCAACGTGGTCCCCAAAAAGGGGGTCAACGTCCGCCTGCCTGTCAACCTGCTGGAGCAGTTTGAACGGCAGCCGTCGTTCGCCCGGGACGGCTACCACACGCTGCAGTACAAGAGGACGGCTCTGGAGCAGCGCAGTGACAGCCCCGGACGCATCCGCCACCTGGTCCACTCGGTCCAGAAACTCTTCGCCAAGTCCCACTCCCTGGAGGGGCCGCACACGCACTCCAAGCAGGGCAGCATCAACGGCAGCAGGAACAGCCCGGAGAGCGAGACGCCACCCACGCAGAAGCACCGCAAACGCAGCAAGAGCAGGGAGCGCTGCAAGTCGGCCGAGCCCAAGCACAGGAGCCCCACCTCGGGATACTGGAGCTCAGACGACATACTGGACGACTCGGACGTCTGCCCCAGCCACAGTCTTTTCCACAGCCCCGCCGGGGTGATGACCATGGGCCGTCACCCCGACAAGTACCCGGACAAGTCCCAGTCGCAGTACTTCATGGAGACCTACAACACCCTCAGCGAGCACGCCCTGAAAACGTCGCGCAGTAACAACGACCTAGTAAAGCACAACTGTGTCCCGTCCCATATTCCCATAGGCATCGACGCCCAGCTCATGAAGAAGAGCTTGTGGTCGTCCAGTCTCACGGTGAGCAGGGCTCGCCAAGTCTACCAGAAGGCCTCAGTAAACTTAGATCAGAAAGGGCTTTTGAAATCTGAGGCTTGTCAGCAGGAGCGCTCATGCCAGTTCTTGCAGGTACGCTGTTATTTAAATTCTCCCTTAAACCTCCCCCCCGTCCACCCACCTAACCCACTGGAGAGGACCCGCCCCCCCCTCCACTTTCATATGATTTGAAGAGAGAAGTAAGTGCAAACCCCAGTAGTGGCCTTACTGTCTTTAGAACACTTTTTTTTAAACCATCAGTGACTGGCATTATTTCCTGTTTATAAACCTCTTAATTTCATAGATTTCCCAGTTGTTGGGTTTCTTAATTCTTTCCTAGTATTTCTGTATGAGGTGTGTGTACGTGCGTGTGTTTGTGTGTGTGTGTGTGTGTTTGTGCTAAGCATGTGCGTGCACTCTGTGACCCGACGCTTGACGTGGTTCTCTAACTTAGATGATGTTGCCAAACCCATCAAACCCGAGACTCTGAAATTCAACTCACAAAACACAAGACATTTTCCACATGAGAAGCAGAAATAGCGCGTCTCTAAATAGATCTAAGCACTCGACTTCAACTCAGTTTATTTACAGACATATCCAAATAATGATTTTTAATTATTCATGTTTGTGTAATTTATTCGGTATGTAGATGTTGTTCTCCTTTTCTCTTTTTGTAATTAAGCTCGTTCTAATAAATACCATGAAGTATATACTGTATACAAGACATATACGAGTAGTTTTATGTATGATACGCTAATAGCGGACATTAAGACACAGATAGCAGTCAGAAACACTCTGAACCCGAACGTGTCTGTGCATAGACCTAATTAGTCTGCTTCAATGTTCCCCATGTCCTCCCTTATATCCCACTATCTCTTTCAGCTGTATATAGTTACTGTGTTACCATAGAAACACCCACCAACATTAGTGTCAGGATTGAGTCAAATGTTGGGATAGGATAACGATAACTACGGTGTGTTTTTAGTACAAACGTCTGTGAGTTGAGTGCCATGAAAGGAAATATTCCTTAAATTTAAACCTGGCTATTTTATTCTGTTAAAGAAAATACTTCAGGGAGACCAGCGTTTAGATATCTCGGATTCCTCTGATATCTGGACCTTTTATTTTGTCAGGGAAGTTGTGTTGTGACTTGAAGTATTGTGTATTCTATAGTGGTAATGTATGACCACACATACACTCTACTCGGTTACAAACACACATACAGACAGTACCCAATTACTTCATGTTATTTTAATTCATAAATTATTTTCCGCCTTGCAAACATTCGGATGTTCTGATAGTCAGCCCACACTGTGTACAGTGAATGGTAAGCTGTAGTAGATAAAAGTAGCTAACCAAGGCCATTATAATGGTGTTTCAACGCTGAACACATTAAACACGGTGTCTAAGGTACATGGGTCGGTGTGAACTTGTGACGATAGGCCTATTTTTGTGGCAAGCAAGGAAATCGTCTGCCCAGCACAGTTCGTACTGTTTGTTGTACTGTGTGGGCATGCAGCCGCTCGGCTGTTAGACTCACTCTGCCTCCACAGCCTCCTTATATTCAACCTGCTCATTTGTGCTCTGACGTCAAAGGCCCTAGCAGCATAGCCTGCTCTGCTCTGGCTGTCTCCCTAGTTACCAAGGCTCTTCTCCATCTGCAGTGATTCATGTAATTAATAAGATTTCCGAGGAGTGGGATTCTCTCCTACAGCATCAACTGTCTCTAATGTTTTTGTTTTTTTTATGTAATATGCCAGTAACTATCAACATTGGGTATATTATTGAAAGTTGAATAGATACTTTGAGGTGACACATTGTGTCACTGCGTCTTATTGAATGTTTTAAACCCAAGGGCACCGTAAATCCTGTTAGCTTGGTGTGTAACCTTAGTTGGATTCATATTAGCTCAACAAATAATAAGATTGTAGCAGTTCAGGTTGTGCTGGTGTGTGTTCACTAGTCTTTCTAAGCATACAATTAGTTTGGCGAATTCATTGTGTTTCTGCTTCAATCGATTACTTTCCTTAGCTCACATTACTGGGTACATTCTGTTTAAATGTCTTGCCTCCTTGACATTGTTTGACCACAGACGGTTCTGTGTTGATAAGGCTGTCACCCCAAGGGACTCTCCCCACAAACAGATGCCCAAGTTGTCAGGAAGGCATTTTAAGTGTAATCATGCAAACTCTCACCAGACTCTTCCTTAATTACCTAGTTCTTCAACTCTCAGTGCAAGCCAGAGAGAGAGACATAGAGGTGCTGTCTGACTGTGGTCATCAGAGTTGTTGTGAAGCTGTGTTGGGCGGACAGGATTAGTGTTCATACCAGAAGGATGTGGGTTCACGGCGCCATGCACCCCGCGGAAGTGCCTGATGTGCTGTCGTCACCTCCCCTGTCCCTGCAGGTGCCCCAGGACGAGTGGAGTGGCTTCTCGC
The DNA here is from genome assembly GCA_016801175.1 of Esox masquinongy. NCBI lineage: Eukaryota > Metazoa > Chordata > Actinopteri > Esociformes > Esocidae > Esox > Esox masquinongy. Next base: position 16,964 of record JACXGI010007616.1, read on the forward strand.
CATTGGGTGGGAAGGAGGACGACATTCCGTGTCGACGCATGCGGAGCGGGAGCTACGTAAAGGCTATGGCCGAGGAGGAGGACAGCGGGGACTCCGAGGGAAGTCCTAAGCCTTCGCCAAAGATCCAGGCCCAAGGTCGACGGGCTAGCTATCTCAAAGCAACTCAGCCATCACTAACCGAAATGACCACTTTAAAGTAAGAGTTTCTATGACAGTGAATTTAACTAACTTTCATTACCAAAGTCCTTTTGATGTTACAAGCTTTGGGGCCTGTCTGGAATGTAAATGTGTATAGCAGTTAAGAAGGATAGGGTGAATAAAAATTTGCAGTAGGATCAGGACCTCTAACTTCAATAGTACTTTGGGCTCCCTTCAAGTGATGCAAGGATTTCTGTTGATCATTTGATAACATTACACAGAGAGACTTTATTAGCCTTCAGTATTACTTTGACATATCTATGGGATAACAGCTCTTTTTTTGTACTTTAAAAAAGCATCCTAGTGAAAAAGCATCATTGAGACAACGCAAGTTTCAAAAACCAAGGGAACTGACTAGAATGTTGTCCTGCTATAGATGTGGTCAGAACATATTTTGAAAAAATGTATACTAAGTCATAACATTGGTTAGTTAAAATTGTATTATTTGTGCAGTGATCAGTATGCGAATCACTGAGCATTGCGAAATTTCCCAATCCCAGAGTGCTGCAAAAAAAATTTGTGAGGCCAAGAGTTTTCCTGATCTTGTATACTAACCTACCCAGATAAAACTCTGGATACAGACTATGTACATGCTGTATAATGGTATTTCTTTATCTTTACTATTGTCCACATTGTGGAATAATAGTGAAGACATCAAAACTATGAAATTACATAGTTACATAAAGTTCACTTGAGTAATTTCGAGCACTTGAGTGGTAAGCCATGACTTCCTGTTTCACTGGGGTATAAATATGAGATGCCACAGAGGCTGTAATGATTTGTCTTCATGGCCGTTGAAGGATTCATGCGCAGAGCTTCATTTTTTTTGCTTCTTTTTTTTTGCTTCTTGCTTTTTTTGACCTTTTTTTTCCCATTATCAAACGTAAAACCGAACAAGGAGAAAAATGACAAGACGGCAGACAGATCTAACTAAGGCAGGCTAACACACTGAACTCAAATAAAAGAAACACAGGTAGGTAGGAAACAGGCTTCGTAACTTGTAGATTAGGAACACCCGACAGAAAAACAATGCCTCCACAAGGACTGAAGGGAATACACTGACATATAAAGGGCAGAACTAACTAGGACCAGGTGCAAACACTCAGGACTAATACAAACAGGTGTGACTAGTAACGAACTGGACACGCTACTTTCAAGACACAAAGATGGACAGACTAGGAAACAGAAGGCAGGACCAGGAACATAGAGGTGGCTAGGGGTGAACAAAAAACAAACAGGCAGAACTCGGAATCAGAACCTCACAGAGGCCATATTCCCCCATTCATCCATCACTATGGGAAACACCCAAGAATACAGTAATGGTGTGCACCTAATGTTGTTGAGCTGCACAAATCAGACAAGTTAGTTGCATCTTGGGGTCGGAAAGTATGAAAACAATGATCAAACGCCACCTACAATCACGCATTGTTTGGGACGGTTGTCATAAAAAAGCCTTTGCAGTCAACAAACAAACAAACTCAAGAGCCTACAGTTTGCCAAAAATTACTGAAATTTTCAATGGGATCGGGTTCTGAGTCCAAAATAAAGCTTTTTGGGAAAAAAACACCAAAGTGTGTTTGGTGTACATAGAAAGATAGCCATGCAAAAAAATGTACCTCATCCCCACTGTGAAGTATGGTGGTGAATCGTTGTTGTTGTGGGGCTGTTTTTTTTTTTCCAAAGGCCCTGGACAACTTGTTAGGATACATGGTATCATTGGCTCCATCAATTACCAGCAGATATTAAATCAAAACCTGACTACCACTGCCAGGAAGCTTAAACTGGGCCTTGGTTGAAACGTCCAACAGGATAATGATCTAAAGCACTCCTCAAAGTCAACGCAAAAATGGTGAGAAAACCTGTGGGATGAGCTGAAGAGTAGAGTCCACAAGCATGGACTTTAGTATCTGAAGGATCTGGACAGATTCTGTATGGAGAAATGGTTTCAGATCCCTTGCCATGTGTTCTCCAACCTTCTTATGAATTATAGGAGAAGACTGAGAGCTATGCTTTGCATAGGGAGGTTGTACAAAGTATTAAATGAACGGGTGCCAATAATTGTGGGACATATTTGAAAAAAAATGTTTTATGATAACTTTTTATTCTTTCAATTGTTTTACTATGATTAAGAGGATAAACAATAATTACTTTTTTTACAACTGGTTTCGCTCATATTTACCAAGGGTGCCAATATTAATGGAGGGCACTGTACCCGTTGAAGTATATTTATACTTCTAATAAAAACATTATTGAAACAAATCATCAGAATTGCTGAGGCAAAATGCCTGCTGGTTATCACATAATTGCATTGATTGCAGTAGGTAATAGCATGCATGGCACAGTTTGATTACGCTTACCAAACTGATACTTTCTGGGGGATTGATAAGTTTATATTGTGTCACTGTTTGATTTTACCAAATAATTCAGTTAAATAAGTGTCTGTATACAGTTAATGTTTGTAATTATTTTACTTTCTCTGAACTGAAAGCTAGTATTAGGCTAGTTGAAATATTGCCTCCCCTAAAAATTAGTATTACAGGGGGCAGTTTGTTAAGACAAATGCCATCCGAAACGTTGAATGGACATAATGCCATGCAGGGCTAATTATTATATAATTAATGTTATGGTTTATAGTAATTCAAGTCAAATAGAGTTTGAGCTCCATGGACTGTACTACAACAGCAGAGATATCAATTACATTTCCCCCCCCCCCCCAAAAAAACAAACAGGTCTGTTTCTGTCTCTAATTAAGTACCCAACTGGCTCGAGAAGGTATGGTGAGTAATTACATTCATTAGCCTGGGGACTTCTCTTAAAAAGTGCTGCACACTGAGTGGAAACTCATTGTTTTGCTATACAAATTATATTCTATATTGCTTTATCAACTGTATACATTTGGATTCATGTTTGATAGCTGTCAATGTTGTGTTACTTACAAATGTCTGTGTGTATTTTCAATGTTTATCAGTCTGCCTTGTTAGAATATGCACTGCAGTTACTCGAGTCATGTTGTTGCCAAATGGTAATCTGTAAGTAATGGGAATCACAGAAATTCAAATATGCTTTGTCATACAGTAAATGTACACTGATGTCAGTGCTTTCTCAGATAATTTGCTTTGGATTGATCATGGCTGCTAACCTTGGCAGATGGTTTATGTCTGTAATTTCCTACACGAAGTCAACATGTCAAGAGAAGGTCTTTCTGAGAATTGTTTTTTAAAGAAATTGTGTAGTTTTTCTGATTGTTTTGCAAACATTCCCACAACTTTCTTGGAACACTGCAGGGTAATCATTGGCTTTGAAACAGTCCGGAAACATTTAAGGAACTTGACAAATATATGTAATGTTCTTAGTTTTTCATTCCTTTAAATGAGCCATGTGTAAGATTTTAATCATGCTAGTTAGATTTTAAAAGATATTGGGGAAAGATTATGTCTGAAAATACAGTCAAAATACGTTGTTATTGTCTGCATACCCACACTCAGTAGATTCATCATCTTCAAATTATTTTCTTTTGTTAAGTTTGGTATGGTCAGCCTGTAGCTTTGGTCACTCCTGATATAAACTACTCCCTTGAATTTGAACTTCTGCAGGTTTAAAAACATTCTTTGGGCAGTTGTTCAGAAATCAGTCATTATTCATGCAAAAAAAGAGGACCCCTACATTGCTATTTGCAATCAAGCATGGGGAAGGAAGGAGTGGTTCAGATGAATGGTGGTAAAGCATCTGACATACAGTTTTTTGTTTTTGTTTTATAGCAATTTTCATAGAATAATGTATTACTCAAGGTTCCATGAACATTTATCAGAAATTGAATTTACAGTTTTGCTCATTTTCTTGAGCACTTCTGTCCAAGCAGAATGTATGTTTTTGAAACAGTTAGGATTCAGGTCCAAACTGAAAGCCACTTGGTCAAAATTACACATTTAATTTGCAAATATGATATCGGCTAGCAGCTTCCAATTCATTTTAGCTATAGAATGTGTGACTAGCTCTGTGTAGCTAGCTTTTGTGCACATTGTCAGTCTTCATAGATACTGGGCATTAAAGCACACATTTGTTCTGTAAAATGTAGTGACTGAGACTTCCTCACCAAAGAAATGAAAACAATGTTGACATATGTATTTTTTTTTAGCTAAAATTAATTTAGACTGGTTTGAGGCTGAAATGTCTTCTAGGTATGTTTTTTACCTTTTTGGATGTTATGACAATATGTTCTTGACAGACTTCTTTCCATTTTGAGATAAGAGACCTCCCAAAAAAAATTATATGTTCAATTTAATTTGACTTAAGTTAATATTTCCATAAAAAACCTAAAACCAAAAACATAAATTCCTACAAATTCCAAGGAACCAAATGTCCTAGCTGGTAGTGTACAATTACACTCAACGTTGAGATATAAGTTATGGGTCATTACTATTTCATGCCATTAAGATGCAGTACAGTTAATATCTTAGAAGAGTTTAATGTAAAGGAAAAAGAGATAGTGCAGCACGTATGTCCAAGGATGACACAGCCCCAACTCTGAAGCAGAAACATATTGGCTTATTCCACACCAGTGACATAATGCATAATCAAATCCCTTCAGTTCAAAGGCTCTTCAAGCACTTCAGGTCCAAACTAAGTTCTATTTCCTTTTTTCTGCTGTCGTCAGAGTCTAGCTCCCAGAAGGCTTTTGGACAATGGTGGAGTTTCAGTAGAAGCTTCTGAACTGAATGAGCCGTGCTCCAGTAGCAGAACAAACATAGAGTTTAGACATGGAGTTTGTCACATATCAACCCAGCCCAGTCAACCACTGTCCCAGCTGTCTTGACTCCTTGGCTTCCATCAATGCTGCTGCTTTGTCGAGGTGTCTGTCAGTACAGCCGGAAGAAAAAAATGTGTGGGCTGTATTAACTGAATTTAGCTGTTTCTCCTCAGCAGTACAGTTACAGGCTGGATCAAACTGTTTATGGCAGTGTGCATATTGGACAAATGGCGCCGCTGACTTTCTCCAATGGGTTTTAAAAAAGAAAGCGTGCAAAATAGGCAGTGCCCAGGAAACATCATACCTCAAACTCCCTACCTTTGACTACTAATTATAGTGAATTTGACTGTAATTCACATAGAGTACTTAAATAAGTGATGACAGTATCCACATTTTATGGAGCCCATGACATTAAAGTAGCCTGGTCCCAGATCGGTTCATGCTATCAATTCCTTGTCACACACTGTCGGACAAACTCACTCGTGTGACAACGAGTTGAGAAGACACCACTAACAGATCATGGATCATGCTAAAATATGGCCATACTATTAACACCTCTTTGAACTTTGTTGACTTGTCTTCATCGGCAGGATCTCCAACGAGCACTCCCCGAAGCTGCAGATCCGGAGCCACAGCTACCTTCGGGCGGTGAGTGAAGTTTCGATCAATAGGAGCCTGGACACCCTGGATCCCAAAGGGCTCCTGGACCCCAAAGCGCTGCTCTCCTCACCCCAATACCGCTCACGAAACGAAAGCTACATGAGGGCTATGAGCACCATCAGCCAGGTTGGTGCTCCCAGCATTACGTCACCGTCTCTGGTGCCACGTTTGTGCAAGGGGAGAAAGTCTCGTCCAGTCAAGGTCCAGTCCAATCAGCCATGAAATCAGCCACAAATTCATCTCTCCAGCGATGAGATGAATTTTATTTCAAATCAAATCAATGTCAATGTTCAGGCCTCAACCATTACGAGTAACCATAAAAAGGTTAACCAACATGACACTTCCATTCCATTCGCCATAACCTGCTCTCTAGAGATTGATACAGAGAAAAGTGGTCTGCTTTACCACCTATATAATGTTTCTGCCTTTAAAGCTTGTTGAATTGTACTGAAGTATTTTGAAAATAGCTTAGCGAAATACATATTCATAAAAATACCAAACCATTATCATGTGACTTCTATTATATATGTCATACACATCAATTCATGTTAGCTCAACACAAGTGATACAAACACTGATGAATATACAATCAAAATATTAATCAAATTGAGCTATTAAATAAAATATATTTGCCTGAATATTTGGAGTAATTTGCTTTTCATGTCTGGACTCACTGAACAATCATCTTTCATATCTGTGAAATTTCCCAAACTAAATTGTGATAAAGACTCGGCTTAAGGATCAGTATTCACCAACTGTTTCTTCTCTAATACTGTACCTGCCCTCAGTTATCAGAAAATCTGATTAAAACATCTCAGCATTAGTCTTGCCAAAAGCCCTTCAAGCTCTTGTCGTTTCGTGTAGGAGTGGTATCCCTTACACCAAATCCAAACCCTCCTTATCCTACCTAATCCTTCAAAAAGTATCTTATTGAACCATCTTAGATGTTCATGTTTGTGCCTTACCTCCCATCAGACCCATCCCCTGCATTTCCCATTATTCTCTCTGTTTCTTCTGCAAGAACCCCTTTTCCTCATAGACTAGAGCTTTTGTTAATATGTCTGTTCTCAGAGATCTAAAGTTACTCCCCCCAGAGATCTAAAGTTACTCCGACCATTTCCTCCAATGCGTTTTGACAAGGAGTCCAGGAGAGAGGATATGAGAAAATGAGGACAGACAAAGGGAGGGTCCAACTCCTTGCATCTGTAGACTAGAACACTGCTTTAGACCCAGAGTTAAAGTTCTTCCTCACATACTCTCTGCACTGCACTTGCTTTTTCTCCAATTAACATTGACCCTCACCCTGCCATTACTTCAGACTTCCTCCTTTTGCTACCACTATGTTATGTTGCCTCTTCATCAGCTGTGGTTTTTGTCTTTTCCTAATGATTTCCGAAATGCGTACTCTGTCCTTCAGCATTGTATGTCCACACTATTACACAGCAAGTTGCTGTTCTATTTTGCCTTTCCCAGTTTGAGTTAGGTCACTGATATTTGGATTTCTGGTTATGCTGCAACCCCCCCGCCCGCAGGTGAGTGAGGTGGAGGTGAACGGGCAGATAGAGCAGGTGTGTGAGCAGGTTTTCAGCAAGATGGAATCGCAGGCCATGGATGCTTTGGACCTGCCCATGCCGGGCTGCTTCCGTATGCGTAGCCACAGCTATGTGAGGGCGATGGACCAGGGCTGCTCAGAGGATGAGGGGACGTCATTGCTCCCCGCCTCCCCCCCCAGGACCACCACCACCACCGTCAGGACCATCCAGAGCAGCACCGGTCAGTCAGTTTATCACTCATATATGACACACTGGTCAGTCAGTTTAACACTCATTTGACACACCGGTCAGTCAGTTTAACACTCATAAATGACAAACTGGTCAGTCAGTTTAACACTCATATATGACACACCGGTCAGTCTGTTTCACACTCATATATGACACACCGGTCAGTCAGTTTATCACTCATATATGACACACTGGTCAGTCAGTTTAACACTCATTTGACACACCGGTCAGTCAGTTTATCACTCATATATGACAAACTGGTCTGTCGGTTTAACACTCATATATGACACACTGGTCTGTCGGTTTAAATTGTCAGAGGTCAGTCTAGATCACCCAGCTGTGCTCTTTATCAGGTGAGTCAAAACATGCATGCTGTACCAAACCACAGAAAATAAATGGCAGCTGTCAGGTTCTCTGTCTCCCCAACATTGCCTTTACTACAAACCAGCAGCGCTTTGCAGGCCCTGAGGATCACCACAGGTCGATGTGTTTATCACTTTCACAACACAAATTGATCTACTGTACCAACACTGTCAGGGCAGCCCAGACCAGGAAAGGTCAATGTCAAGAAACACTTTCTTTGCTGCATCACAGTGTGCGCCTGACTCCCAAAACATACTCCGCATCAACACACAATATAGCAGCAGGAAGCCGGGGGATTCTTGCTGTGTTTGTACGCAGAAGCCGAAGAGATGAGCCTAAGGCTTATCACCACTGTATCTCTTTGAGAGGAATTGGGTCTTTTATTGGATTGCAATGGACAAAACATGGCTGCTAGCAGTTTTGGTCTAGAATTAAGCTTCAGGTTTTCCCGTCTGACAATGTGAAACCGCTGCGTACATCCGCCATGCTAAAGACATTATTTCTGTTGCTGGAATGCAGGTCGCATCTTCAGTATTCTAAGATGACCGTGATGTGCTTTCACTGATTCAGCAATGCGTTGTTATTCAATACAGGAGGTTTTCAGTTATCGCTGACGTGCGGAGGCTTGTAGAAATGGGACCCATTTCTAAAACATGATTATAAAAAATATTATCTTATGATTAGTTTTAATTAAGACATTGTTTTAATTCATTCAGGCATTCAAGTGCATATTTTAAATATGTTTTATATATTAACAGAATATTATCTAAGTTTACTATGGATATAGTACTGCTATATACAGTTTGTTAAAATAAATAATTTCATGAAAATCTTTGGAGGGTTTTTAATGTACAGACTGCCCCATCAGATGATTTGAGCTAAACTTCCTGCGACCTAGTTTGACTGTTCCCGCTGGGAATTCTAGATTGTTATCCCTTGGCAATCCACTGACAGCATAACTCAGTTTGACAGGATCAAACATTAAAGGATGTCTCTGTAGTCCCATGAAACGTTCATCTAGAATGTTTTGAAAAATTAAAACTACAAATGTATTTCAGCAACAACTGTTGTATTTATAGATCATCAGTTACCCTACTGAGGTGGTATGAAATAACAAAGGAAGGAGCCCTGTGCTTGTATGGTAGTTTAACCCTTGACATAGCTTCAGTACTTCACCAGCAAAGACTTCCGATGGCGATACGGGAGTTGATTAAAAAGAATCTATCCACAATATTGAGAAACAGATAGATACGGAATATATCTGACTCTCCCTCTTTACCAGCACTTTGTGTCTGAATTAAGATGTGCAATGCCTTTCACTTCTCCATCCTGCTTCTCTCCCCGCCTGGGGCTAGTCAAGGCAGACATATGTGCTGGTCCCGAAGGAGAGCTGCTTGGGCAACTAGAGAAAAGACAATTAAATAAAAACAAGAGACTTGGTATGAGAGAAAATGTGGATGGTTCACAACTGCTATTGGGTCTGAGTAAAAACAGCAAGCTGGCCTTTTTGTCCCACCCCGACTTTGCCATCAGCACTCTAGACATTTGAGCAGAGGGCTGGATCACAGGGCGCTCTCATCAGTTTGAACATAATGCTCAGATCTAATCTGCCTTAAAAAATGGGCCCAAGAGTGATAGTGTTGTTCAATGTATTTATGTATTGACACAGCGTGCTGTTTTGCCAACGCACTCTGTACTGTACAGCTATGTGAATGTACGTTCCAATACATTTTCTTAATCATTTCTTCATAATCTGACATGATGTCGCTGTCCTCACAAAATAGAAGCAGTGGAAGCACATTTTTAATGTATCATTCTGCATTAGTGGAGTGTGGCCTTGACGAGGTCAACCTCAGTTAAGATCCTGGCTATGACATCTGAAGCCCATGCAAATCACTTTCCCTTTCTGTGCTTTTACTTACCAGCATTTCTGATACGTTACTTTCCCACAATTTATAATTTTCCCAACCATTTCAAAAGTCTCAAATGCAGGCAAGCCATTTTATTTTTAGTTAATTCTGCCTAAAAAGACAGTTCTATTAATATGAACTGGGCAGTCATCCTTTGATAAAGGTTGCGTTTGAATTGGAAGCAGCTACAATGTTATGGACATGATTTCTTTTGAACTGTTTTGTGCGGCAGGTAGTGAATCAGGTAGTGAAACTAACTTTTCAGAGTACAGCTCTGTCAAAACTGTTGTGGACTAAACCTGTACTCCTCACAAAAGCTTCTGGAATATTACTGCCTTTAGACCTTGTAACACGATTGAAACAGAAACACAATGTTTTGTGAGTAAAAAACTGTTTGGACCTTTAGGTTTTGCAAGGCAGAAACACAACAGCCGACTCATCAAAGTGAGGCCCTGAAGTTGGCGTGATGGTCGGTGTGGCGTGGTGGGAGTGGGCAGTCCCAGTGTGGCTCATTGCCATGGCGCTGGGAGTGAGATTTATGCACGGCTCTACTGAAATGAGAGAGATAGGTAGAGAGGGAAAGACAGACGGGAAAGCTTGGAGAGAGGTAGAAAGAGAGAGAGAGAGCGAGAGAGTTTCTGGTTAGTCAATCCAGATGTCCTCTCCATGGAGAGGAGAAAGGGAGCAGACTAATGACTTATGGAGGAGTTAATAGTGCTGATGTTCAGAGGGCACCTCTAGCCCAGAACATGGCTCTGAGGCTGGCAACCTGAGACAATCCATCTGCCTCGGAAAGCAGGAGCTTAGCATAGTTCAAAGTTGCAACTCGGGCGTCAACTGTGGATCTAGGTTATTACAAACGCAATTTATTAAGCAAATGAAATTTACATGTGAGGGCTGTATAAAGTACAAACTAAACATACCCATTTCTGTGTGATTCCTGATATATATATTTTTTCAGACCATTATAGGACAGATTTCTGTTGACATTTACTGAGGGGGGGGGGCTGGAAAGGTTATATCTTTGTAAACAGTTTGTGGCAGATCAGTTGTAAAGCTTCAGAATCTCTTGATACGTGTAAAAGTGTTCCCCATCCATCCTCGGGAGTCTGTGAGGGGCTGATGTGTGTGAGCGACGTGGTTACCCAAACAGCTGCGACGATGGCTTCCGATTAGCCCTCAGTGTGTAGCTGTGAGTGTGTGTGGGTGCGGCTGCTGACAGGAGAAATGTGTGATTGTAAATGACATCCGTGTAATACTGGTTCAAGCTCAGCCCCGGGGCTCCGACTGGCTCCTACATACAGCAGGAGTAGAAAGGGATGAGGAGAGGGGAGAGAAAGATGAAGAAGTGAGAAGGGATAATATTACAGCTAAGAAGTTAGACAGTCAAAGCTGTTACGAGAGGTTGTCTCCGGGAGTGGGACACGAATGGAGTCAATGTACTCTGTGTTTGGTGGGGAGGGAGCACTCTCAGCACACTACCTGCACCAATAGCCAATTCTGTTACACATAGTTTCCACACTGACAGCCATCCCAGTTAATTATTCCACTCCCTGTTCCGCGGGATTAAATGTTTACACGCAGAATTTAAAAGTTTAGGTCAATTTGTTAATAAGCTGCGTTACGCGTTTGCACACTGTCTGTGTATGATGATTTTGCAGCTATACAGTTAGCCCTTGTTGATTTGGAACATAATACGGGCAATAATAAATACTTATTTTTCTTCAGTTTTATTTTTCTGAGACTAGTCTTTCATTCATTGAATGGAATTCAAATTGAATATGGTCCCACATACAAATCCCTTGCATTTGGATTGACAGGGATTCAATATTTATAAAACATACAGATATGCTGGTAAGAAGCCAAGATATAAAGACGCTTTTTTTTTACAGAAACATATCTAGCCTGTCAGATCTAGAAACTATCTGGTCATTGTTACATTTTTTATTATTTCTACACAATTTCTTTGTTTTTGTTTACAAACTCCTACTTCATAAGCTTCTCTTTCCTTAACTTTGCATTTGAAGTAAACCTGAATTGCTAAACCCATCCTCAGGATTGGTTAACACTTGTGGGTACTTCGGTCTCCACAGAGTAATGTATTTAATTTATGTAATTTTACACACGCCACATTGTTGGAAGGAAGTACATTACACCTTGATGTTCTGGTACGGCTTTTTTAGTTGATTGGGGACCTCCTTGTGAAGGAATGGAACTGTTTTTCCGGGTGGTTGTGATGTGTTTTACTGTGCTGAATATAATTTTGCTTTGATTTTCGTACTGTATTCATTTGCACTGTGTGCAACCCAGACATGGGTTGCAAATGATTCCCTGTTGAAATAAGGGATTTATAAAATGTACAGTTGCAAACTATCTTATGAATTGTGACTTTCCACTCCAACAAGGCAAGCTAGGTGCTAGATTACAAATAGTCATCTTACCGTATATTGTGTGCTAGTCAGACCTTATACTAAAGTGTGAAAAACACCATGTCTAACTAAAGATATGAGTCAGGATATCACTTACCATATTTCCAAAAATACCACAATGGACTGAGGTAATTTCCCAAAGCAGTCTCAGTAACAGTGCTGGTGGCATCTGAGTGTTAGAGCTAGGAAACCTGCTCACCATTCAGCCGTGTTGGGGCTCCTACCTGTCTGTCAACCACCATTTACCTCCCGCCTAACGGAGCATGAATGAGAAGTCAATCCACCCCAGGCTCCCAACTCTGCCTTCGATGAGCCTGTCCTTTCTTCCGCTGACGCTGCATGTGCAAAAATGCACAAGAGGGTCTCTGTCTCCACTCTGACCTTGTTCGAGGAATACTTGAATATTCTGCTCAAACTGAGACTCAGTTGACAGCTGCTTCTACTGTGGACTTGAGCTGAGTGGAGGTGCACAGGGGCAGAATTTAAAATATGAAGCATCATTATTACTCCGATTTTCTTTTCTTTTGTGAAATTGATAGTGGAATTGCATTCGTTCAATTACAGGCTTTGTAAGAATGTAACATTGTATAACATTGGATATTTTTTACTGTGCAGTGCATGTTAGCAGTTGTTTGCAGTGTGGCTTTTCAGGGCCAACACAGATTATTTTTATAGATGTATGTCTTGGTGGCATTGTGGGGGATGGGGGGGTGTGATAGATTTTGAAGTCCTTTAGCAATTTTTGAAGTCTGACAATTGTCTTCGATTCCCGTCATGAACCAGTCATGGACATCTTTAAATAGAAGCAGTACAGACATACTGTAGAGAGGCACAACAAAGCAAATGTTACCTTCCTTTTTACATGTCAGTGCCGACAGTGTAGGCGATTAAAAGGAAATGGATTTCATAGTACTTCCTAATACAATGAATTCCCTGGTCTGAGGGTCTGCCAGCACAGTGTATAGCGTACTTGACCTACTCATAAAACGTCACATTTAGCTCTGGCTCACACAATGCTGGTTGATTATCACGGTTGCTGAGTCGTACTCAAGTTCGCCCCCTTTCTCCTGGGTTCTTTCACGTCGTAATTTACTCATTACTGGTGATAGAGAATAGTGAACACAGACTAGGGTGATTAACCCCAAGTCACTGTTTGCTGTAGTTTCCCGGGAGGTGTAGTCATTCAAAATAGAAAGTCCCTACACCCAGTTTTTTTACATTTTCTTTTATCAGTACCTCAGAGATTTATTTTTCCAAATAGCTACACACCATAGCCCAAACTTTTACATTATTTATTGTGTTACATCATTTTTGGATAAGTCTTCATATGTAAGTTAATACTCGATGCAAACTTGAAGCATTCACATTTTCCAGTAATGACTGCTGCAAGTCTGTTGGGATAGGTCTCAATCTAGATTTTTACAATATATGACCATTCTGCATTTTACAGAACTGTTCAAGCTCTGTCTAGTCTCTTCGGTAGCTTTAATGGACAGCAATGTTCAAGTCATACCACAAACCTTCAGTTTGGAATTAGGCTGCATGCTCTCTCTGTCTTGCTGAATGGTGAACTTCCATCACATTTTTTGGCTTTCTTTTAGAGGGCTGCAGTTTTTCTCAAGGACTTTTCTGTTCAATTCTCCACTGATTTTCTGTTCTGTCCTCATAAAGATCCCCACAACATGATGCTGCCACTACCAGGCTTACCAGGAAGGATACAATTACCTGAGTGATGTGCTGTGTTGGGTTTGCGCAGAACGGAATGCTTTGCATTTCGGCTGAAAATATCAATTTCAGTTTCACATCCATACAGAGATTTTCGTCTTGCTTCAAACTGAATTAAAGGTGGGCTTCAGTATATTACCTTCCCAGTCGTCCATTTTGGAAGTAGCGGCAAGGTGGCATATTGGTGAGGGCATCTGACTTGTTTCCGAAAGGTTTCTAGCGATAATTCCCCTATCGCCACGGTAAAAGCTACAGTACAGTACTGTTTGTCATTCTGTCCCTGAGCAAGACAGTTAATTACTCGTCCTCCCTCCAATCCCCCAGGTCGATGCAGTAAATTAGAATTGGTTCTTAATCAACTTGCATGGTTAAATAACGGTAAAAAATGTCAACTGTCCTGTTGGCACTATATCACAAGTCCATCTCTGTTTTTCTGTCTGTTCTTGTGTAACAGGGAGGGTGATAACACACACACACTTAGGGAGGAAAGACACAAATCTGCGCTGCCTGTCAGTGAAATGGAGACGGATTGTCTGGCTGGGATTGATTAGTCTTCCTGGCAGTGTCAGTGTCATTCATCCTGTCCTCTAAGACAAACGGGGGGGTTAGTCTTGTCTCCTGAGGAGGCTCCTCACCTCCTCCCGGCATCAACAACATAAGGCAACTCCTATAATCATACTGAGAAATCCTTTTATATAACTATGCCAAAGTAAACTATACTGGTCTGTCAAAGCCAGTGCAGTGTGGTTCAGGTCAGCCTTTCTGTTGTGAATCAGGCATCAGTGACCTGGCTTCATAGGTACCACTACCCTCTCCACTGTACCGTCATATAGCCTGGAGGGAACAGTTACTAGAAGGCTATTGATTGACAGCCTAATAACTTTATTCTGCCTCGTTGAGTATTGGTTCCCCAGCACAATAGGCTTTGTTTAGTTATCGATTTTTTTTTATGTACACACACACACACACACACACACACACACACACACGCACTGATAGTCAAGTTGTGCAGTAACGTCTTCGCGCAGATTGTGGAGAAAGTGCTGTATGATCTTGTCTACCCTTCAAGTCAGAGTCTGTCTCTAGACCTCCAATCATGCTTTACCTTTCCATGTAACAACCAGAGCCTAACCTAGGAGTGCTAGGCTGTTAGTTCCCATCCCGGGCATATCGTAGACCCAGGCTTTAGGGCCTGGAGCCGGAGTGCAGAGGGACATAACCACACACTAATGAGCTCTACAGCCTCAGCCAGAGCTGGTGGTTTTCCTGTGTGCCCTCACCCTGCCTGCCACTGCTCATCTTGAACATCCTCAAGGGGAGAACTTGCGTTGAAAATACAGTAACTAGTTAGCATCCACAGAGTCCTTTCTCTCAACTTAAAATGATTTCAAAGGAGGTGGTTTTGTCAGTCTAATTTAAGGAGTTTAGATAAGGCATACAACAGCAGCCTTTGAGATGCCGTATATAGATTTGAAATGAGTTTCATTGTCTTATTTGACAGAGGAAATGAAGTGAAGGGTATGAGATAGAGGACATTGTTTCAAAAAATGAAATTACAGAATGTGTTCCCTGCCAAAGCTAAAGATTAAGCTTACTTGTCTTCAATTCATGTTTCAAAATTATATCTAAAAAATGAGCCAGACAGTTGATTTCTGTCCTCAATGTTTTGTTGTTTTGAATGTGGAGATGTCAGAAGAGATGTCTGTGTATGAGAGAAAACCAAATCCTACTTAGGGCCCCCAAAAGGCTAAAGGCGCTTCTGAGGCCAACAGACAGAGAGGCTGACAGACAAAGTATTTGAGGGCATGTTACTATTTATTCACTCCTGCCAGAGTTTCCATTCTGAAATACTTATCAAAGCAGACAGAACCTGGGGCTGAGACAAGACACGGCAAAGTCCATTTCCATCGATGGAACAGAAGTATCCTTCCACCCGACATGGATCATGCCTCTGCAGCCACCTCAGCGTGTTTACACCTGGTCCTATCATGCGTCTTTTGTCCTGATCTTGTCCTCATTCTCATAGAACCTAATTTTGTTGGCAGGTGTAAACAGCTGTAAGATATTGTAATCCAAATGTGATCACAACATGTAAGTGTTAACAGGCAAGGTCAAGGTCAGGGGAACAATCAGGATGAAGGACACATGTTAGTGCCAGGTGTAAAAGGGGCCATATATCTTGCCATTAAACTATAAATATATTATATAATGGAAATTATTTCAACTTTTCTCTCATATAGTTGGAACCGTATTGAAGTGCTTCACCATTTCCTGTGGATAGAGATATGGAGTTTGCCTCTGTGATGTGTAGTGAGAACAGAAAGTGTCTTTCTGCTAATTTGTGTTGCATGATTTACTATCCCACTCAATGGGAAAATGCTCTGACCTACTTCTACACACAGTGAATGGAACTCCATGGCTGTTTCCTGACTGAGTTTTACTTCTACCTTTGGTTGTTGAAGAGAAAAAGCCCCATAATTTTTCCTGTAATCACGATCACAAAATGTCATCCCAAGTGGAAGCATTCATTTAAGCATAGGCTGTGCGCCATCACAAAAACAGGACATCATCAACTTTTGAAAGAAGGTCGAAATGCGGGTGAGGGCGAGGGAAAACATGCATGTTTTTTTCACGTGTTCGTAATAACTGACTCTGATATATCCGCTACCTCGTTTGATCTCCACACATTCCCTCTGCGATAATGTGGCCTTCTCATGATCACTCAGTAGCGTCGAAACCCGGAGGCTGAAGGGTTTGTCGAAGGGTAAGATGGTAGACTTTATACTTACATGATGATATACTGTGCGCGTTTGCTGAGGTGTGTTGAATAAATGTCTTACCTGTCTCATGGTTCCCCACAGTGTCATCATGCATCACCACCTATAAGAAGACCCCCCCGCCAGTGCCCCCCCGCACCACCACCTCCAAGCCCTTCATCTCCATCACAGCCCAGAGCAGCACGGAGTCTGCCCAGGACGTCTACATGGACCAGGGGAGCAGGGACAGCCACCCGCGGGGAGACATGACCCTCCAGTCAGGCCTGTCTAACTCTAGCGAGAGTATTGACAGCATGAAGGCGCTAACAGCGGCCATCGAGGCGGCCAACGCCCAGGTCCATGGCCCCGCCAGTCAGCATGTCTCCAACAGCAGCATCACCAGCACCTCTGGCCTGGCCCAGATCAATGAGGACAGCAGGAAGGAGCAGGGCAGGAGGGCCAAGTGCCAGCTGTCTATTGGCATCCAGGTCTGTGATAGACGCCATTTTGAAACTGCTTTTAAGGTGTAATTTCATATGTGGTTTGATCTAATGCAGGAATAATACATGCATTAGATGACATGACGTTTTGAGAGATGAGGATCCTGTCCCCGTTTTGAGTTGACAGGTGTTTCAGCATTTGCTCCATGCAGTCCTCTGGCGGAAGACATTTCCCATCCACTAATGTTCTCTCTTACGTTAGTGACTCTGAAACCCTGTTAATAACTGCTGTTAGCATGCCTCCATTCACATAATCTTGTGCTGATCCTTTTTGTTTGAATGTTTAACATGTAATTACAATAAGATCAGTATATAGATTATTGTTATATTATGTAATCGTTTTGATAGGTAGGTAGCCCATGTGAGTGTGTTTTAATGAATGCATACTTTACAAATAATGCTAATGGTAAAATCCAGTGCTCTCTGTGTATATTGGTTGTTTAGCAATGTATAGGGAATTTGTTTTGCTTCCAAATTTCTGTCAATCTACAGTGGATATAAAAAGTCTACACACCCCTGTTAAAATGCCAGGTTCTTGTGATGTAAAAGAATGAGACAAAGATAAATCATGTCAGAACTTTTTCCACCTTTAATGTGACCTATAACATGAACAATTCAATTGAAAAACAAACTGAAATCTTTGAGGGGGAAAAATAAAAAATAAAAAACAATAACCTGGTTGCATAAGTGTGCACACCCTTAAACTAATACTTTGTTGAAGCACCTTTTGATTTCATTACAGCACTCAGTCTTTTTGGGCAGGAGTCTATTAGCATGGCACCTCTTGACGTGGCAATATTTGCCCACTCTTCTTTGCAAAAGCGCTCCAAATCTGTCAGATTGCGAGGACATGTGCACAGCCCTCTTCAGATCACCCCACAGATGTTCAATTGGATTCAGGTCTGGGCTCTGGCTGGGCCATTCCAAAATGTTAATCTTCTTCTGGTGAAGCCATGCTTTTGTGGATTTGGATATGTGCTTTGGGTCATTGTCGTGCTGAAAGGTGAACTTCATCTTCATCTCTCTAACGGACGCCTGAAGGTTTTGTGCCAAAATTGCCTGGTATTTGGAACTGTTCATAATTCCCTCCACCCTGACTAAGGCCCCAGTTCCAGCTGAAGAAAAACAGCCTCAAAGCATGATGCTGCCACTACCATGCTTCACTGTGGGTATGGTGTTCTTTGGGTGATGTGCAGTGTTGTTTTTGCGCCAAACATACTTTTTGGAATTATGGCCAAAAAGTTCAACCTTGGTTTCATCAGACCATAACAAATTTTCCCACGTGCTTTTGGGGGACTTGATGTTTGTTTTTGCAAACTTCAGCCGGGGTTGGATGTTTTTCTTTGTAAGAAAAGGCTTCCGTCTTGCCACCCTACCCCATAGCCCATTCATATGAAGAATACGGGAGATTGTTGTCATATGTAGCACACAGCCAGTACTTGCCAGAAATTCCTGCAGTTCCTTTAATGTTGCTGTAGGCCTCTTGGAAGCCTCCCTGACCAGTTTTCTTTTCGTCTTTTCATCAATTTTGGAGGGACGTCCAGTTCTTGGTAATGTCTCTGTTGTGCCATATTTTCTCCACTTGATGATGACTGTCTTCACTGTGTTCCATGGTATATCTTATGCTTTGGAAATTATTTTGTACCCTTCTCCTGACTGATATCTTTCAACAATGAGATCCCTCTGTTGCTTTGGAAGCTCTCTGCGGACCATGGCTTTTGCTCTGAGATGCAACTAAGAAAATGTCAGGAAAATCCTACTAGAACAGCTGAACTTTATTTGTGATTAATCAGAGTCACTTTAAATGATGGCAGGTGTGTAATGACTTCTATTTAACATGAGTTTGAATGTGATTGGTTAAATCTGAACACAGCCACATCCCCAGTTATAAGAGGGTGTGCACACTTATACAACCAGGTTATTGTAAGGTTTTTATTTTTCATTTTTACCTCTCAAAGATTTCAGTTTGTTTTTCAATTAAATTGTTCACATTATAGGTCACATTAAAAGTGAAAAAAGTTCTGGCATGATTTATCTTTGTCTCATTCTTTTACATCACAAAAACCTGGCATTTTAACAGGGGTGTGTAGACTTTTTATATCCACTGTACCTCAGCCTCATTAATAAAAACAATACCACTGTTTCTCTCACTAGTAGCACACTTTAAAGCCAATATATTGTCTTGTTCATAATTCTAGCTTGTGTTGAGACTTTAAACGCATTACTGCAATAGAAGTATTTGCTGGCAACTAAGCAACCACCTAACTGACCAACAGTATACAGTAAACAAAAATGTAAAGGCAACATGCAACTATTTCAAAGATTTCACTGAGTTTCAGTTCCTATATGGATTACCAATCAATTGAAATTAATTCATTTGGCCCTAATCTATTAATTGTATAAAATCTATTAATTTTTATAACTGGGAAATAACCTTTTTGTCGCATGTCACTACTTTTCAGGAGAGCAATTTGTAAGAAGAAAAACATGTTCTATGACATTTTGTATTTTTGCCGAAATGCCTTTTTGAAGATGTGAACTTTCATGCGCCTTAATAACATAGTAGTACTATTAAGTAGTACTTAATAACATAGTAGTACTTGGACACAGTCTATTTGGTCT
>JACXGI010007617.1:0-17787 GCA_016801175.1 Esox masquinongy
TGGGCTCTCATAACACCTGAGCAGTGCCACAGACTGATCGACTCCATGCCACGCCGCATTGCTGCAGTAATTCAGGCAAAAGGAGCCCCAACTAAGTATTGAGTGTTGTACATGCTTATACTTTTCATGTTCATACTTTTCAGTTGGCCAACATTTCTAAAAATCCTTTTTTAGTATTAGTCTTAAGTAATATTCTAATCGAACACCAGTCGCCTGCATGGCAGTCCACGTCTCTAACCACTACGCTATTTAACAAGGGGTAGTCAGTCAGTCAGTCACTTACTCAATAAGTGACATTCGCTCTTTTTGGCCGGACCGCGCAAAAATACAAATTTTATGGAGGGTTTTTAGCGGTTGCCCACATTCAGTGTGGGCAAGGCAGCCACACCCCCTTGGTAAGCTAAGTCTGAAGAGTGGGTGTGAAGTGTGCGTGGGAAAGGCGGAATCTGCCCCTTGTGAATAATGACATCCTTAGTAATGAATAGCCTTTACAGAAGAGCTCATTACATCCCATCACTCCATTGTTCCAGTCCTCTCAGGCTGAACAATGAATACAGAAATGAGACCAAACACTAGATGCTAGGTATGTAGTAGGCATAAGCGGACGTGAGAGTGACGTTTTTAATTATATGGTCGCTCTGCCAGAATGATAGCTGGACGGATAAACACTTTGTGAGAGATGTCGACTGGAAGCATTGGAGAATTCATTTAATGGATGCTATTTCCTGGATGACATGTTGACAGATTGAACAGCACTGCTGTTAACTTTATTAGGATACATTTACTCTATGCTACAGGCTTTGTTCGGTACAACTATATCCACAGGGACCGTTTGAGAGTCTCTATCTGCCTGCCGGGGTAACGGAGTGTCTGAACCTTTTGCAGCCACGTTTCCCACAATGGTAGGGTTCAACGACTAAACGCTACGGCTGAGGTAAACATACTGGCCGAAGAGACGACAGCAAGGCCGCCCGATATGTTACCTGGTTGGGGATGTGCAGGTTGAAGTCGAGGCCACAGACGAACTCTGAGTGGTGTTCCAGGGTCTCCAGCAGGGGTTGCTCCCTCCTGGAGTAGTCCCAGAACCTGTGGATGCAGACCAAGGCAAACACGACACGAGGCAATCAGACTAATTGAAAGCCCGCCCCCCCCACACCTCTCCCTTCTGACGGCCAGTGCAATGGCTCAGAGCCCTGACGCAGCACATGCCAGACTGATCCACTTTGCAAATGTAATTAAATCATTTCTTTGGAAAATACTCTGGGCCCATTGAAATACATTAGAGGAGCATTAATAGGAACACAGCCATAAACCGCCACCAAGGGGCCTGTAATTCATGTGTGCCAGGGGAGTCAGTCATTTAGTGATATTATAGAAAGAAAGCAGTTAGTGTAAATCAGCACTAAGCCTTTCCAATACTGTAACTGCATCATGGGACTGAAGCCCAACTGAAGTTATGGTATTAAACAGAGACTTCACTAAGAGCATCGGAGTCAGGGAGAGTAACAGGTTGGGAAAAAAAATGCAGACAATGAAAGAGACTAGTGACAGGAAGACTTATAGGACAACACAATAAATCTTCATGACTCTCACTCAGAATGCTTCTCAGGTAGCCAACAGCTATAGTCACATCCGTGGTGACGTGCTCTGGTTTATGTATTTAACACAATGGCTGGCCAGTGCTCAGGCCAATTCAGGTGAGGCAACATCCTTCTGTAATTAGCCCTGTAATCACTGGAGGAAGTAGCCAGTGCAACGTTTACCTTCTGTCCCAACACTCCGGAATGAACAGAGCCCACCATGGCAACCTAACCTCACCGGGCACTGGGAATCAAACAGGACACCTAATCTCATGTAAACACCAGCAATTGGCAGATTTCTAAAGGCAGCCAACATGAGTAAACAGAGGCCGGGATACAACAGGTGCCTTCGCCCCTCTCCAGTCCCATGGCTGCAATGAATGGACGGCAGACGCAAGTCACAAGCCACAGATGTGCTTCAATATGCAGGAAAACAGAGTCCTTTGTTCAGCCGTGGTGTGACTATCTAAGGAAAATCATTTTCGTTAATTACCTTTAAAGCAAAGGTGATCGATGACGCGCAGTACAGTAGCATACGATAATCACCTGCCGTCTTCGCTGAATAGACGACAGTAACATACGCCTAGTGGAAAAACACACGATTTCAAACCGTATTGATCCAGGAGTACGTCGATTCATATGTAGTCGAGTCTTACCTTCCGGAGATAAGACACTCGGGCAATAACTCTGACAGAGTCTTAAGGCTGAAATGCTCATGTGGCGCGTGTGAGACAGACTCATGATCCTGCTATGTGCCTACAGCTACTGGATGAATATAGGGGCACAGAGGCACCAGTGTGTGACTCCGTGTGGAGTAATATATAAAACAGATGCCCTCCCATGGCTGACAACTTTGACATGTGACAGTGGGATTCAAGTCTGGGAATGGGATCAGAGCATGGGATTGTGCTGGGTATGTTCAGAGATCAGGAAGTCCTCTGTGATCCAGCGCTGAACTGGCGATATGGCACGGCAAAGAATAATTTCCCAAGAAGGACTAAAGCGAGCTTTTCCTGGGATAGCCCAATCAGTGGCACATCTTAGACTTCATATTTTGCTGTGTACAGTACTTGCGTAACATGATGTAACTACTTTTCAGACGGATGCAGCCCAAGTTGTCAATAGAGATATCAGGTTGTGAGTTTTGTGTGTTTCTTTTCAATGAGAAAGCAAGCGCTTCAACAGAGACTTAAACAACAAGTTGGCATGGATTACAAATCAGTCTGGCCCTGTTGGGGGATTAGGATTGCTGTCGAATAAAATGCCACTGTGTTGAGAAAAACGAGTGACAGAGCATTTTCTAATGAAATACACCACCAAAATAATCTGCCTGCAGTAGCAAAGGCAGTCTAGGCCCAGCTCAGATCAATACATGACAGAGTGGAGCTGATCCATACATCAGCAGCCAAATGCACTTTCCCAGGTATACAAGAAAACCTTCCCTTGAACATCAACAGGTATCATTGCCTTTCTTCGATAAGATCTACAGTTGGAAAACAGAAAACACAATTCAATCACAGTGCGGAATTGTATGGGCGGTGATGATCACATTGATGATTCGGTCCTGCAGAGGTTCTAAATATGACAGCAAAACAAAAGTGATTCACGGGCAATGACTGGCTAACATGTAGTTGCTGCGCTTGGAGGCCTGCACTGATTATGTGATGCCCGAGGCATGACGTTAAACAAACATATTTCGCCGACTGCATTTTTGGGGAATTGGGATCTTAATCGCTTCACGGAAAGTTAAGCTCATATATTAAAACTCTGAGAGAAAGAACACATATTCACAAATAAAAATAAACCAGTCTACCTTGAAATTACAGACTTTATGACCTACCCAACACAGTGTAGTTGTGTTTGGCCTTTCCACTGCACCCTGCACGCATATCTCCATATCGCTTAACAGAATATTTTCCTTGTTTTCTGTCTCTGTAATAAATTCAGGAAATTGCCCTTTTTCCTGGAGACATTATTGTCTAGAGTTCAAGCTTCACTGAGTTTTGACGTTTTTCGGTAAAGCTCAGACACTGACAGAAGAGTTTTTTTCTGTTATTTATTTGCTCCTCCCAAAGTAGTTTATTTTTATTTTTTAAGTCTAATTTGTGATTTTGGCCTGGCTCTTTGCAACAACTACTAGTGGATTTGGAAGTCAAAGATTGGTGCACGTACTTCTGAAGCAGGGATCGACTTTGGCCTACGGCTATTTCAGCACACTCAGTCTTTTCTGCTTTCTCTATCAATAAAGCAAAAAAATAAAGCTTGCAGTAGGTGAGAGCATACCTTTCTGTACTGGCCCCAGCACAGGAATCGAACCAACAAACCGGGAGTTGCATGCACCACGCTCTACCAACAGAGCTGCATGGGACATGTTGCTCTTATAACCAGGAAGTAGGGTGGAAAGAGTACTCACCCAACTAACAAACAGAATTTAGCATGCAGGGGCCTGGCCTGTCAAAACAGTCACTAGAGCATGACATAGCAAGGCAACACTGTCTGACAATTCCTCTCCTCAAACCAATTTGCACCGGCTTTGATGTGACTCCAAGACATGGTCGGTATGGCGCGGGCCAGGATGATACCTGGCTTCTACTGATGAAGCATAGCATGGTAAAAAAAAAAAAACAGCATATTATGAGCGCTCCTTTTCTGCATGCAGTGATAGTTGAGGGAGGAAAGCAAAGTAAAATTTTTTGCTGTTGTAATACTGCAAAAGGTCGTGGTAATCTAACCATTAAGGATTCCACCTTTAACAAATGAAATCTTGTTTCAATGTGACATTTGCCTTTAATACATTTTCAAGGATAGCGGACGATTATGGTTTACAGAGCATAACAAGCAGAAGCATAATGACTGGAAATTCTAATTAGAGTCTTACCTGACTGTGAAGTCATAAGAACAGGACGCCAACACTGTCTGGTTGAATGGAGAGAACTGTGGAGAAATCCAAGAGAGTAATATATTTATTTTGATTTGTTTAACCTTTATTTAAGCAGGTGGGATTCATGCTGAAACCCAACATCAACTACAAACACTCTACATGTCTACATATCTATGAAATATAAAACCGTAGTATGCAGTGCAAAGGATGGGGCTCACAGACACAAAAATAAAAAACTGCAATCACACAAATCACAAGATCCAAAAACTAACATCCTTATGAATTGCCTTAGAGGCACCAATTCATACATATGCACTTCAAGGGAAGGAGAAACTGGCTGGCGCAAACACTAACATTCCTTCTCACGTCTACAAATACTTTGTTGCACTTGAATGTTGTTTTAAAAAAAGCAATAGAATCCATACTCTTATATTATCTATCCAGTATGACATAATGGTGTAAAACTTTGTCAAGAACTTTTTCAAAAACCTTTCGCACTCCTTTCAGTGTCCTTCAAGACTTGTTGCTACCATATGCTGTGCGTATGCAACACAAAAATATAAAGGCAACATGCAAACATTTCAAAGGTTTTTACTGTTCAAAATGAAATAAAATCAACTAAAATTAAGAAAATGCAGAAATTAAGCTGTTGTTCACAGATAACATACAAACAATTAGAGATATGGATCAGTAAAACAGTCAATTTCTGATGTAACCAATATTTGCCTCATGCAGCGTGACATAGAATTCATCAGGCTGGGGTCTGTGGACTACTGTCCCACTCTTCTTAAATGGCTGTGCAAAGTTTCTGGATATTGGTGGAAATTGGAACGAGCTGTAGTACATGTGGATCCAAAGCATCCCAAACATGTCCAAAGGGGAGAAATGTCTGGTGAGTCCATGGAAGTGAGTCCATGGAAGAACTGGGACATTTTCAGCTTCCAGGAATGGTGTACAGATTCTTGTGACATGGTGCCTGAATCATAGTAAACCACGAGCTGAAGGCGACCTTTGGATCTCACCATGGTCTCTGTAGATCAAGCCTGTTCCTGGAGATCTAATGTTCTGTAGGTTCTCTCTTCGCCCATACAATGCCAAACATGCCATGTGCCCCCTGCCTGGTACAGTTGAAGAACATGGCCAGTGGCCATCTAAAGTGAGTAGTTGTCCACCCAAGTCGGTTATGTCGAAATGAAGCCAGGTCAAGACCCTGCTTAGGGATACGAGCATACATATGAGCTTCCCTCAGATCGGTTCTGAGAGTTTTGCAGATCTGTCGGGTTTGCAAACCCAGAGTTTTATCAGTTGGTTTACTCTGTGGTTATGAGGCCAATTTGACGTACTGCCAAAGTCCCCCAAAATCTGTTAAAGGCTTATCGTAAAGAAATTAATTACATTTTCTGGCAACAGCTCTGGAGGACATTCCTATGTTCAGCATTGCTAATTGAAGAGAAATATGCAATTTGTTTATGGAAAGTTTCTTTGATCAGTTTTTTCATGAAACAACCGTTTAAATTGTGTACTGTACTAGCGCTTAGCAGTACTCCCTCAGCATTTAACAGAGTAATTCAACAAAAGTACACACTTCAACCGTGAAAAGTAGTCTTACCAGTAATGGCAACCTTTCACAGACTGTCAAAAATGCTATCTTTCAGTGTAATGACCGCAAACAAAGGTTAAGACCTTCTTAGAGTTGAAGCCTGCAGTTGGAACACTCGCAGTTTAAGACCGGCCTCCTCAGAGCACCGACCACTACATAATAGAAACTGTGTGGTCTCACTTGAACCCGGAATGTCTTTGAACAATCCTCTCAGCAACCATTGGCACGTTGTGTTTGAAAATCCAAGTTATTAATTTTAAAAGGCTATGTGATCATTAGAAAGCCCTTTTGCAATTCTGTTAGCACAGCTGAAAACTGTTGTGCTGATTAAAGAAGCAATAAAACTAACCTTCTTTAGACCTGTTGAGTATCTGAAGCATCAGCAATTGTGAGTTCGATTACAGGCTCAAAATGTCCAGAAACGAAGAACTTCCTTCTGAAACTCGTCAGTCTATTCTTGTTCTGAGAAATAAAAGCTATTCCATATGAGAAATTGCCAAGAAACTGAAGATCTCGTACAACGTTGTGTACTACTCCCTTCACAGAACAGAGAAACTGTCTCTAATTGGAATTGAAGGAGGAGTGGGAGGCCCTGGTGCACAACTGAGATAGAGGACAAGTACATTAGTGTCTAGTTCACTTCAACTGGCAGCTTAATTAAATATAACACGCTAAACACCAGTCTCAACATCAACAGTGAAGAGGTGACTCCTTCTAGGCAGAGTTCTAGGTGACTCCGTCTAGGTTAAAGAACACAGACACTGGACAGAGGAAGACTGGAAAAAAGTCCAGCATTCCTATCCGTGTACGCCTATGTAGATATTGCATAAAAAATCTGCGGTTTGTCTACAACATATCTACACTGTATTGCTGATCAATTTGATGCCATTTCAATGGACAGAATGTGCTTTTCTTTCGAAAGTAAGGACATTTCTAAGTAACCCCAAACTTTTGAATGGTAGTGTATACAGCTCCGGAAAAAATGAAGAGACCACTGCACCTTTTTCTTTCCTATCCAAAAAAGTCGACAAGGAAGGTTTTGAGTGAGGAACAGAAGCGTTCAATTTGCAGTGGTCTCTTAATTTTAACCCTTCTGTTCCTCACACAAAACCTTCCTTTTCAATTTTTTTGGAAAGGAAAGAAAAAGTTGCAGTGGTCTCTACATTTTTTCCATTGCTGTATCCTAATAGTGTATTAATATTATTTCCCCCCCTACTCTCTTTTCGTCATCATCTTCTCAATTTTGTCAAAACCAATTAAATCCACGGCCCTGTCTCATTGTTATAACGGCCAACAGATTCAAACTAGTCTTTTTTCCACAATGCTCTTCCAACGATAAATTCAACTCCGTCAGCAGATGTGAGGGCATGCTCACTCACCTGGCAACCACAGTTAGTTTTGCAGGCACAACCAAACAGCCTGAGTGTTCCTAGATGTGAGGGCATGCTCACTCACCTGGCAACCTCAGTTAGTTTTGCAGGCACTCCCAAACAGCCTGAGTGTTCCTAGATGTGAGGGCATGCTCACTCACCTGGCAACCTCAGTTAGTTTTGCAGGCACACCCAAGCAGCCTGAGTGTTCCTAGAAAGCGGTAAGACCATCTCCCATTGAGCTTAGCAGCCATTCTCAACAAGCATGTAAGCATGTCAGTCATAGCTTGAACCTAGACTGTGGTGGTCAGGTCAGTGCTATGAAAGAGCTGGCTGTGCAACCTGGGAGGCCATTACATGTTACACTTGTAATGTCGTATAGACTTGCTGCCTTAAGAAGACCCATACATGTTGACAGGTTTACAAACACAAAGTAAACCGCAAAAGTACAAACAGCCAGCGTATACTGATCACCAACGCCTGCTTAAAAGCTGTGCAGAAAGGTCCTGACTTCTGTCTGAGTGTTGTAACTAGTGCTAGCTGATTTGGATGTCAAAAGTGTGCAGCAGGGTGATTCCTCCTCTCTCAGAGATGTGAGAATAACATGGACCATGTGATGAGGGCTGATGAGAACGAGATACCTGCTGGGGCAGTCTGTCAGGGGGGCAAAGCAAGGTCAGTTGTTTAATCTGACTAATTGGTGGCTGTTTGAGTGTATCTGGTAACTAGTCTGCCCTCCGACTCACCCGAACCAACCGCCTCTCCCTGAACGTCCATAAAACAGGTTTGAGGAGAGAACAAAAAAAAAAATCCATACCCGTCAACGGAAGACAGAAACGTTCCTGACAATCTGTGCGCTGGTCCAGCGTACTCCGGGGCAGCTCATGATCCGAGTAGCCTGTACAGCACTGAAGTGTATTCAGCCCGGCGCTTTGATCCTGCCAGAACCATCTCTCCAGAACACATGCAGGTGAAAAGGGAGGGAGGGCCGCCAAGTACAGGCTGAGCCGTTTCCTGCTTCTCACAGCTGGCAATTCACTAGACTAACTCGCCTGAGTGGAAAAGCTTTTTGTTGGAACTGAGAGGAGGAAGTGTGGGCGAGCAGGTAGGTTACCTTCACTCGTCGTATGGCGTAGGAATGACCCAGGAGTCGGGACAGAGGCTCGCGGACGTTTCGCAGGTCCCACACACACAGGCTACAGTCCACAGCTCCGGTCACCACCACGTTCTGAGGACAGGGTGGGTTAAAGGGTTATTCCCATGGTACATGCTGTAGCACCACATTATTTGTATCAACTCATTGTGATTAGGGGGAAATTCAGATGGCAAAAAAATGCAGAGAAGACCATTTCAAACTCTTACATACAAATGTTAGATATCATTAATGAGGTCACCAGAGGTCTTCTCAAAGACGAGTTTGCAATATCATTAATAACAATGACAGGATATCTGGAAGAGGTACATGTATAGAGTTTCCCCTTCCCCAATTTAATCAGACCTAAATCATCACACGTAATTCATCATGTCTAATACATCCATGGCCCCGTCTCAGTGTGACAACCCGATTTGGGAGGGTTGGAGATTGCTTCCACACAGGCATCTGGCCCAAGCTATTTAGCTTTTTGTCCCAGAGCTGCTTGAGGGACTCACTAGAACATGACGACACCAGGATATCCCTGGGCAGTGAGGGGGCAATATGCAACATCCCTTGGCTACTGTCCGCTAGCAGAAAAGCCGAATCTCAAACCTAATGGCCAGATTAGTGATACGAGTGCTACAGACAGCTGCACAACCTGGGGGAAGCCACGGCACCACGGTTCCTGACATCTAAGTACAGGTTTTATTAATGGGTCGAAGCACTGGCATTTTAAACTTCATAAATGCCTGCTTCCAAGCATTAAATTAAACGCGCTTCACATTTGAGTCCTGTACTGCAGTGAAGTACCTGATCATATTTGCACCAATCACAGCTCAGAACCTCTGCCTTGTGGGCTGGGATGGCCAGTCTGCACCTCCCACTCTTCACGTCCCACACCCTCAGCGTCCCGTCCCCTGGTGCCAAACACAAGAGTGGATTAACAGTCGAAGGGTCACAAACACTGGCAGCCATGCGCTTCTAGTCATGACTCACATTTCCACAGCTAAGCCTTCCTCCCACCTTCTACTAGAGGGTTTTGGACCGTGACGCTCATTTCAAGGGCCAGTTCTCCCTGGCAGGCAGGCCTGCAGCCCTCCCGGTGCCCCCTGGATCAGAGTCAGAACCAGGGACGAGACGCGTTGTGGCCTCCACAGGGACTGCGACACTCATCGGCACCACGGCAGCCAGATGAAGCACTTTAAGAGGTCGAACTGGACAAGATGCTCCCCCACCCCCTCTACATCTCGCCCGCTCTTCCTGCCCGCTCTCCTTCTCCATTTTCTCTTTTGCTAAAATGCAGACTCAGACCCAAGCTGGAAGGAGCTTCCCGGTGAGATTCTAACAATGGGTTTCTAGGCCACTCCCCCTGCAGTCTGCAGCCAGTGACCTCAGCCGGGTGGTTAGTGTCTAATAGATGTATTAATGGAAACTTTCAGGGTCAGCTCTACAGACCAACGCCAACGTATTCACCGTACACAATACTACACCACACACACATTTTCATTTAACATGTTAAATATTTATATTTTTTTTGTTACAGTTTAATTAACAACACATTTAAGTATGTAAAGGAAAAGAAATGTTAGTGTGCCTCCACCTCCAACCTTCCTCCCAACCAACACTGAAAAACATCTAAGCTATGGCATTATGCTCCCAGGGGCTATCCCCTTATAAGTTCAGGTTAAGATTTTATATTACATTCACCTAATCCAGTAGACAAAATAAACGTCTGAGTGAAGTTGAAAACCACCATCTGGTTTTCATGGGGAAATGGAAGCTAGGTTTAAGGTGACTGTATCCCTGAAAACGGAATGTTCTGCAGACTCAGCAGAAATGACTAATAACCTTTTAAAAGCCTTTTTCTTTTCTTTTCTATTTTTTTAACCAATTATTAACCATTAAGAGGAAGCGAGAAGCCTGAAGTTGTTTAGCTACTTTCAAGACTGAGGCATTTTTCTTTCATGGACACACAGTACCATTCAAAAGTTTGGACATTCAAGTGAATGGGTAAGTGTGTCCAAACATTTGACTGGTACCATATATGTGAAGTTGTTTCAATATTTTTCAAAATGACAAACAAATGCAATGGCAGCCCAAAGTGCCCAGATGGCAGTCCACAGACATATTGTCTTTTCTTTTTCTTATGCAATTAAGCCATTTTTGTCGTAATTCTCAATGTTAATTCATTTTAGTTTAAAAAAAAGATATGAATTCAAAAATATAATGTAGGTTGCGTAGATCTTTAAGGAAAAATCTGGAAAAAATGTGAACGCAGCAAAATGTGAAGGGTGTGGGCTTTTACTGTCCACTGTGACTACTAATAACAACTGCTTTTACCGGTGAATTGGGAGAGAGTGAGGAGATCTAAAAGTCAACATATTTTGGGGAAAATGAATGTTTCCCCCCAGAATTAAATTCGGAACATTGTCCCAAATGAATGCCACTCATGCCCACAGCATATGGAAAAACATGCTACCATCCAATTTTCAAATTACCATTTTTATCATCAACAGTGAATTAATGTGGTTTTAAAAGAAAAATGTTGACCTTTGACAATTAATAAAAGGTCAGTGCTAGTGGTCTAGTACAACATCATATTCATGGAAGCTTTAAGATTTTTGAGTCACGACTCAGTGAATGACGTTTGAAATATGTCCAGTTCTGTTTACAGCTGACCACTTCCTCCGATTGGCTTCATTGATCTCTGTTCTTCCACTTGGAAGAGTTATTCATTGCAATGAAAAGTGGTGTGGAGACAGTCACAAGGCATCGCCCCAAGAAAGATGGTTGGCATCTCTTCTGTGAAGTCCATCTTAATTCTAAGAATTTAATTGAATTTTAGTGAAGTCCATCTAAATTCGGGCAAGTCATCCAAACCTAAATTAGATTAAAAACATTGATATCTGTGCACAGAAATGTGTACACTCTTTCATATTCTTTTTAAATCTACACTGCACTGCAGACATATTGCTGAAGCACATTTGGGCAATTCCAGCATTGTAGCAATTACACTTGCAGTCACAACACAAGAATCTGAGAAACTGAGAAAAATTTAAATATATTAAAAAAAAAATTTTTATCCAAATTAAATATAATTAATCTAATGTGTGTGTCTGTGGCAGTGAGGTTTAAGTCAGTAGGCTAGCATTTCAAGTCCAAAGAGTCCCAGGGCTCAGGTCTGGGTCAGTGGGTCCACTTGAACTCAAAATAAACGGTTATTCAACCAGTCACAGTGCATAGTCAAGACATTCTACACTCTCTACTCAGAGACCGACTACTACAGAAAGTAAATGTGTTTCATTGTGCAATGCTTGTGTTTGTTAATAAGGAAAATTGTAGCTAAATAATTGCCAGCAGTGCACGGTTAGTGATGGAACATCAGCAGAAGCACACGTGTCACATCTACGATACGAGCCCATGCCTGCTGGTTTGCTTGCTTGGCCGCACTCAGAGCTGGCTCTCCTGAAGCAGATGAGCTGATGTAGGCTCTGTGCGGCACATTCCCACCTCTGAAGAGAAGCCGACCGTTGCTATGCAGTGCTGATAACAGTAATTCTGCTGATCACAGCATATCATGACCACGTGCAAATACAAGTCTGAGTTAAAGGGGCACTCCTGTCACATGATCACCTCATTGAAAGCATGAAGCTCCTTCAAATAAAACAAGCTTCTAAAAAGGTGATCTCGCCATGTCTAAAAGGGAGGTTTCAGGTATGCAGATATCTGTCTGGGGAAGGGGATGCACTGCTCTCTCGGTTTTAATAGGCTAGTTGTCACTCTTATTTTGTCTTTTAAACCAATGATTGGTTGGCAAGGTGTTACTTTTTTTTTTTTGCCAAACACCAATCATCCAATCCAAGTTGAATCAAGTCTTAAAAATTTCAACTCCAGTCAGACTTGAGTAATACAGCACTGGCCAATAGTGCACAGTCCTGTTGGGGAATTTTATACATTGGCACGGGCTGACTGGGTGAAAGTCAGGAAGATAAGGGAGTCTGTTGATTTGGTTTGTTCCCTTTTGTTTGTTCGTTTGCATCATCCAACTCGTCATTATCCACTATTATGCCTTTCTTTTTAATAATGTTTTATATTCCCTTTGGAGAAAATATTCAATAGTAATTATCAATTCTAATAGTAATCATAATTTCCATTCTAACCTTAGAGGGCAGAAAGATATGGATGTTAGTTTTTTTGTAATTTGGACTGTTTTGAAAATGTCAGCAGAAGGCCTTCCACCTTAGGACGGCATAATTACAGGTCATGAGGATATTATGCACAGCCGGACACCACACACAAATAACGGAAAATAAATTAAACATCCTGAAATGACTCAAATGTGCCTATGCTGCAAAAACTCCTCTCTAGACAGATTCTGGAGGGGCATTCATCTCAGAATTTTTTTTTTTAATAAAATGTTTAACAGCAAATATGTGTAATACATTTTCAGCATGTTTACATTCCTCTGAGAAGTATGTGCTGGCTATTCAACAGTCTGAAATAGGTGGAGATGGCAAACCAGCAGCCTACTCTCACACACATTTTTCATTACAGACAGCTGTGATTAGAAAAACGAGCTTTGTAAGCCCTATCTAAAAACCATGAAATACGATTGACTGAAATGCTTTATTTGAGACTTGGCTACCTTGCTGTTCCATCACTAACTTAGCTTAGAATATAATGGATTTTTTGTTTTTCTTTTGTACAAAATACAGTTACACCTCAATGGTGTCAAGGCACTGTGGCATCATAATGGACATTTATCTCTTGCCTTATGTTTAGGGCAGTCAGCCACTTTAAAAGGATGGGCCCAGTGAAAAACATGATTACCCTGGAGAAAAGATATTTTCAAATTCTTGTCCAAAAAAATTATCATAAGTCCATTTTTGTCTTGGATAAAAATGCCGGCTTGCATGGACTTTTCTTCTTTGTAGACCCCTTAACAACCTTTCATCTAGGTAAGGAGGTGAACTCTACACCATCCCATCAGCGAATCAGTGCAATCAGTTCTGTGTCTGTACTGTACATGCTCTTGTTTGAGAGGATAAAAAAAAAATCACAGACGAGTGCCAACTGATTTACAAATCACCTTGCGTCAACTCATTATTATTTGTAGATGAGTCAGTCAGTCACAATTCATCCATGATACATTGTGGTTTTAATCCTCTCGAACATGGTGAATATAATTCAACTGGTTTCTTAACACCCACAAGATCAGAAACGACAAAAGATTGTATGGGGGCTTAAACTCCCACTCACAGTGACTGAAACCTATGCCTCAACTTAATTCCATGATGCCTTTTCAGAATTGACCGAAAAAAAAAAACATAACATAATTATGAAAGCGAATCACGACGAAGAGAAGGAGATGAATGAAAACTGTTCCGAAGTTTCTGAGAGATAAGTTATGTCATTATTCAGTGGCTCGGGTGACCTAGATGCTGCCGTTTAATATCAACTTTGATTTGTAGTTTGCTCAAGGCTGTTTAATTAGAGTAAAATGGATCCCTGGTTAAGATTGCAGCCTCACAAAGACATTTGCCTTTAAAGCTCTCTTGCATCCCTTCCAAGATGCCGTGAAGAGGCAGGGCTTGTCACAAGATCATCTTGAAGGAGCGAGAGGGAGAATATGGGAGTTCTAGATAAGCAATAATCAGGAAGTGACAGCATTGTGACTTATAATCACTTCTTTCACACCCAAGGCACTGATGAAATTATAATACAAACAATAATAATAATTAAAAAGTGAATACAATCCAAAATACAAAAGATCTTAAGGAGAAAACAATAAAAAAAAGACTGCAGATACAGGTGTATAGATTCAGTGTGAAATTAACAAGGAAACTTAAGAGTTTTAATGGACAAGCTGGTTTTAGCTGTGTGTTAAAAAAGGACAGAGAACTTGCAGCCTGGCTTTGACTGGAAGTGTGTTTCACAAATGAGGAGCTACAGTATATACTGAAACACGTCATTCATAGTCAGCAGTACGGTTGCTGAAGGGAGATAGACCAAGGATAGCAAAGTACCTATATCCAATAAACCTTCAATTTATCAGCCACAAATATAGACCACAAAAACCTAATCAATACACAGTTTCTACTGAGGTGTTTTACTGTACGTGATTAGAAAATTGTAAAGAATAAAAGAAAAGGAAAACTGTCCTGTATAAATGGCCATCTGAAAATGATTTTTTAAGCCATTTAACTGGGCAGTAAGTGTTCATTTGCTGGTAAAACACTATACAACATTCAAAACAAAATTTACAGTTACACAATATAAAGTAACAATCATTTATTGTAATGTCTAAATGTTATGCACTTTAATGACACCAAACACTCCGCAAAGAAAATGAAGACTTGGAGTGGAAGTCTACAGCTGGAACACTCATAGCATTAAATTACCCACCTCAGAGCCCCGAATTCAACACAATTGAAGCGCTGTTACTGTTTCTGTTACTTTTAGTTTTGTTAATGTTTTGACTTCAAAGTTAAGTTCACTGTTAATACATTTTTAAATAAACATTTACAGCTCAGATGAACGGCTGTAAACATTTTTCCCATGCGGGCTAAAACTTGGATCTGGACTAATGTTGGACGGCCGTGAGGCAGCACGGTCAAGGAGTGTTTCTGACAGCAGGTTGTTCTGCCTGAGAGAGTGAGGGGTCACCTCTGCTCTCTCACCACTGTCTACACCTGCTGAAGCAGCATCCTGCCAAACACATCTCTCCTCTCGCTCCCGTCAACCAATAGAGCTGTGCCGGAGCATCTGTGTGCATGCCACATATAGCACACGTATTGATTTTCATCCACTTCTCATTACCCGCTTGGTAACGCCTTCAGTGGCAGGTTTTAATGGGAAAAGGGGCACCCTTCATCGATACTTCGCGGTGTTGTCATAGCTAATGACTCTGGGCCTATGATGCCTCACTGAGCAAGACGCAGAATGTGAAGGATAATAAGAGTGTGTGTGTGTGTGTGTGTGTGTCAGGGTCGCGCTCAGTTCAGAATTGAATTGAGAATTCTTTACAAATTCCAATAACACTTTTTACTCTTGGTTTACAAAATAATAGAGTGTTACTACAGACAGTGAGTCACATAGTCATGGCTCGAGGTAGAAACCCGGCAGACAGGCATTGAGGCGTTCTGTTAGTGACATATTGCATAAAGGGTGAAATAAGTGACATAAGCGACATGAGTGGGGTATGACCGCCGGACTCAAGTGACCGACTCCAGTATCTGATAAACTGTCACCCTCCTGGGCTTTTTAGGCACGAGTGTGTAGGTTTTCCTGAGAATGGTGCAACAAACAAAAACATTCAGTCAGTGGCAGCCCTGTTGACAGTCAAATTCTGAAGTTCTACATACTGTAGGCTGTGGCCAATTAAATTTGAATGTCAACTGATGAGTTAATCTCAACCTGTGTGTGTGTGTGTGTGTGTGTGTGTGTGTGTGTGTGTGTGTGTGTGTGTGTGTGTGTGTGTGTGTTAGGTTAGGTTTAGTTGATAAGTTAAAAATAGGTATTTGGGGTTAGGAAATATAGGATTTTTAAAGGGAATAACTGCCTGTCTCCAAAAGGACAGAGATGTCTGAAATGTGTATCTGCGTGTTTACGTGCACCAGAATAATAAATGTCACCGGCTAGACCCTGAAGCGGTGTATTTCTCTCTCACACACTAAGCCATTGTCATCACAATGACATCAACTCTGTAAAAACAACAGTATCCCTTCATG
The DNA here is from genome assembly GCA_016801175.1 of Esox masquinongy. Taxonomy (NCBI): domain Eukaryota; kingdom Metazoa; phylum Chordata; class Actinopteri; order Esociformes; family Esocidae; genus Esox; species Esox masquinongy. Next base: position 16,297 of record JACXGI010007617.1, read on the forward strand.
CCCGATCATGTGAAATACAAACAAAAATGGGTAAAAATAATTTGGACACCAAAGCAGCGGTGATCACTGAACACCACAACTGAGTTAATTATGTGACTTCAGGCAAACTTCACTGATCTTCTCCAGCTTTCACACAAAAGGTAAGTACCCTCTTTTTAAAAAATAATTGTAATTTATGATATTTTACCTGAATCTGATTGATTTGATTGATTGATTGATTGATTGATTAAGATACATGCATTCTGAAGCATTCCATTAAAAAACGTATAAACTTTTCTGATACATCCACAAAAATCAAATTACTCAAAACCCGTCAACAGACAGATTCCCAACATGGGTAAAGAATCCATTTATAATTTATGAATATAAAGAAAAGTAGTGGGTGCAATACTGAGCCTTGCGGTACTCCAATACTGAGCCTTGCGGTATTCCAATACTGAGTCCAAGAAGACTTTTGTCCGTCTATGAGAACAGATTGTATTAACTCAATATATGCCAGGCACCAGTTTATTGATCTGTTAGTGAAACCAATGTATTTAAGTTTCCCCATTAAGATAGAATGGTCAACTATATCGAGTGCTTTTGAGGAATCATTAAAGATGGCACCAGTTAGCTTACCTCAGTCTGATGAAGAAAAAGCATTAAATGGCTGCTACAGTATGTTCCCGCACTGTTCCAGCCTGTTTTTTGGAACAGTGATTATTTGTAATGTTTTGTACTCGAATGTGTCAGTTAACCCTTAACCGTTTCAAATCTTTGAGTCAACCCAGCACATGATTAAATGTTGTCATTTGTCAATTTAACACACACCTGTTAAACACCATGATTAGGCCAGTTTAGCACACGGACTCTTTTACTACAGAGCCATGCTGTTGTGTTACATGCAGAATGTGGTTTGGCATTGTCATGCTGAAATAAGCAAGACCTTTCCTGAAAAAGACGTTGTCTAGATGACAGAATATGTTGCTCCAAAAACTGTGTTGTTCAGCATTAATGTTGCCTTCACATATGTGCAGGTCACCCATGCCATGTGCACTAATGCACCGTCTTGAATTGTGGCACTATTTGCCCTCGCAGTCTTCCACAGAGCGGTTTACCCCTCCCCACACTCACTTCTGAAAGACCCATCCTCTCTGGAATGATCTTTTAATTCCCAATCAGGTTACTGACCTGTTGCCAATTGACCTAAATTAGTTGGGTGATATTCCTCCAGGTTTAGTTTAGCATTACACAATGTTTCCAGTCTTTTGGTGCCTCTGTCCCAGCTTTTTTGAAAGGTGTTGCTTGCATCAAATTCAAAGTGGACATGTATTTTCTAAGAAAGAATAACATTACTCAGTATCAACCTTTGACATGTTGTCTTGGTACTATTTTCTATTGAATATAGGGTTTAAATGATTTGCACATCATTGCATTCTGTTTTCCTTATATTTTACACAGCGTCCCAACTTTTTTAGAAATGGAGTTGTACAGTAACCCAGATCAAATATT
>JACXGI010007617.1:17887-36759 GCA_016801175.1 Esox masquinongy
ACACACACACACACACACACACACACACACACACACACACACACACACACACACACACACACACACACACACACACACACACACACTACTTACTTCAGAACAAACCGAGCCCGGTCAATTCTCACAGAGAGGCCCTTATGCCTATCGATACCCATCTAGACTCAAAGTAGCATCCAGTGCCCAAGCGTTATCTGTGGTGACAAACCCTGTTAGCACCTGGCCCCAGAGCGTGGTAGGGAAACGGACGACGCTGCAGGCTAAATGCCTCGTGTTGAGATAAGATCACAGCGTGGCAGCTGCCGGTTAGCAGGGGAGCAAGGGCCTGTTCTCTAACAGAACAAAAATTAATGTTCACAAGCAGCACAGAAGCTTACATGATCCAGATCACTGATCAAGATAAATGCTCATTCATAATGCAGGTAAGTCAATTGCTGTTTACATAAAGTTATAAAACAAACCTTGGCAGTTCTCACGTAAAAAAGCAATTTTCCTGATTGTAGGAAATCAGACACCTAAATAGGTAAAATTCCCAAAAGTTTACTTACTATATTCTACTCAAAGTAAAAACCTGAATTTAACTGTTTGAAAATGCTCTATTTAGACTGATAACGCCACCACCGCACTATACTAGTTGTGATGCAGTTCTGTCACAAGTACAGTTTTAGGGACACCATGTGGTGAATAGAAGGCATTACAACCGACCGCTTAGCCATATGAACCTCAAACTGTTTCTCTTGAACCATTTGCCTACACAAGACCCTGGTCAAATATACTACATTTTGGGTTAGTAAGAGTACTTTCATATGAAGTAAAACAAAAATCTCCTCTCGCCCATTCATATCGAAGACATGAGTTACTAAGCAACTGTGCCCACCTGATGCTGAAGCAAAGCACCCTGGGATGTGAGGAGACCACAGCGTGCTGTAAATGACCCCTTCATGACCCTGGAGAGTGCAGAGTGACATGCCGCCGCAGCTGGGATCCCACTGTTGGAACAGCACAATGCCACTCATTAGCACAGGGAGATTGTCAAACTGTAAATGAACCCATGTGACTTTTTAGGTAAACCAGTCGGACAGTCTCTGTGTGTGTGTCCAATACACCCACCAGCTGCAACTCACCACTTTGGCGGTGCCGTCCCATGAGCCCGACACCACCAGGTTCTCCTCCCGTGTCTGACTCCAGTCAACCGAATAGACCTGGCAAAAAAGTAAGGTTAAACTGAACACGATCTGCAATAGCAGAAGTAGCAAAGCTGAAATCGGCCACAAATGACAATGATTGAATTTTATATCACAGCAAAACAATGTGTTGTCACAATGTATTGTAAATCAAAGCTTTCCAATTTAGGACCGGATTACACTGATAATACTTTGGTAAGCTTATTTGTGAAGCCCACCTCCTGGGTGTGCTCTTTGAGCACCTGCAGAGGGCGGGGCTGTGGGTTGGCTGTGTCCCAGACCTGCAGAGACCCATCTCCTCCCCCAGTGACCAGAATATGCTCATTACTCTCACTCCAAGTCACATCAAACAAACCATCGTTCCAGTCCAAACTGCAAGAGATGGAGAAAGGATTCTTAACTTTGATGGACTGCTGACCAAGATGATCTTGAGATATGCAATGTTGTAAAGTTGATTACCTTTTAACAAGAGTGATACCTGTCTCAGTCTGCTCTAGCACAAGCAGTGTTCCACATCCTAGAAAAATATAGATACACATCTAATGAGTATTAAGCATTAAGTAGATTAAACTCGCTTTTGTAATAAATTGTCTTAGTTCATTGATGACGCTGCGAACCTCGAAAAAAATAATATTATGTATATTGGTAACTCGTCCATTGGATCTTTTGCATGCAGAATTTGGGCTGCGTTTAAGTTTGATCATGCATTTACTATAGGCCGATTGCTATTAATGTCTGTCTTGCAGACTTGCACCATGCATTTTTCAAACATTGAGCTGTCAATAACATTTAGCACATTCTCTCTAGCTCCGACCTACTACTGTACCACATATTTATTGAAAACATAATTAACCTGCAATTCCATAGTACTGGGATGTCGCACACGCCAATCGTGTTGGAATAAACGGTGATATCTCCACTGAATAGCCATGTCGTGCTGGGAACTTAAATGCCTTCATAACCTTTCAAGTAAAGTAGTTACTGACTATGGGTCTTCACTTCAGAGAAGCACTTGAGTTGTCTCTTTACTTTCGAAAGTAGCCGTGCGCGTATGAAAAATACATAACCAGGCCTACACACTGTTCACGCTCCCAGCGTGAATAGTTGTATAATACAACAGAAGACAACGCAACAAACCTAGACCTACTACAGAACCAGTAAATATATTTCTAAACCGCCACACATTACTCAACAGCATTATCTCCACACTTCCGGGTTTTGATGATCAGCTGAGGCATCACAGCGGAAGAAAAATATCACAAATTTTCTGATTGGTGAATCGTTCTCTTATTGTAAGCACCTCATTGGTTGCCTGTCTTGAAGCACAGATTTCATTTCAACAGCAGTGTGTTAAGGTTACTCGTTGCAGGAGTGGCGTTTTGCACCGAGTGAAAGCATGTTATGGGAAGTTTACGGAAAATACATTTTCATACAAAACTGTTTATATTAATGGAAATATGTGACCATTTTTGGTCTTTCCTCAATTTGTAGGTAGCAGCATCTTATAAGAGTTTTATCAGTTGTTCTCACAGGACCTTCAGGAACACATTCTAAGAATCCTGTTTTCAAATCATGATACAAAATACTCAACTTGAATTTATACTAGACACCAGTTTTCACTGGGAAGCCAGTCCAAGCGTTTTCATCGCAGCAATCACTTTATTAATTACTTAAACGCACGTGCTAAATTATGTCACTTATAATCCAACTTTAACCGAAATCTGAACGCGAGTTCCCAGGCACACATTACCGGGTGCCCCGTTTTATGAATAAAATGCCGTCAACGCTCACCAGATTCAGTTGGGGTATATCTACGAGGGGCAATAACAGAAGTTCCTGTTGGCTATCAGCCTGGGGTCTAAATTGTAGTACAAATCCCAAGTAGAATCTTAAAATCCAGTGGCTGGAATTCAACACAAGGTGGCGACAAAACCAAGGGTTGAGCCAATATTCTGCTATAGTACGCATACGCCTCGTTTTCCCTTTTCAAACGTCTGCTTCTGTTTCGAGATGTGTCGTTTTCTTTAGCTTTCGAACTTTTCATTCAAATCCTATGATTATTACTTTCTTCAACACATATGTTTAAACATTTTAATAAGTGCATATTTAAAAATTGTATTTCATTTGGCGATTATTATATGTTATTTGGATAGGCAAATTATGAGTCTGGATCAATCATGAACACCAAATAATCAATTTCGGCATGCCTATACCTTTTAACTTTTGATGCTACCCTACTAATCTAAAACCTCGTGCAGACAGGCCCAAGGCATATCCTACACCTTCTGCCAATTGGTGTTGCTGTGGATCATGTGCGCGTTTTTATTTATGACAGACACATCAAAGAGCTCAACCTGGCGTGAGAACCAATCCAGAGCAAAGCATATAACCCGCGGATTTATGACCGAGCGCTGTTCCCATGATTGTCCGTGGGCAGCAGGCGCTGTTTTGTCGTAATCCCCATTCACTTGGAAACGCTGATACTTCTTCCTCTTAAAGAATTTAATGGTGTGACAGTGATTTACTAATGTAAATCTTTCTAACAGACCCAGGGTAGAGAAAGTGGATTAGGCCAGCATAAAGACACATCCAGGGAGGAGTGACTAAAGTTGTCTTGTCTTTATATTTCTTTTCCAAACCAGAAGTTCATCAAGACTGCTGCTGATCCCATTCATTCAGGTTGTGACGTTAGTGTTGTCACATAGAACACTTAAGTGAATAAATAACAGACCAGACTGCATATATTCCTCCTTTAAAGGTTTGAAAACAATTATTCATTATAATAGGCTACCCATAATAAAGTATAGCATACAATATAGTAAATGTAAAGAGGTGTTACTGTTTAAGACATCCTAATGAAGTAAAATATTTTAAACATTAAGATGTGTCCCTATGCAGTGGCAAGTATACAATAATTACAGCGTATGTGCCTTATTGTTCGTAAAGACTCAAGACATGTTTTTCAGTGATTTACAACTGTGTATACCAGACAATGTCACTTATTCAGTTGTGTCTTAGGGAGTTTTGTTTTTCTCATACTCCCAACAACACATAACAAGAAAGATAAATACGTTACCCATCACCAAAAAAAGATTAAACCATATAATTTGTGGTCTTCAATTTGTGACTTGTAAATAACAATGTATTTTAATTATGGCTTCACAGCATTGGCACACACTGGCTCTATTGATCTGTTGTGGAGAAAACAAAGAAAAATATGCATGGTCAAATATTCAAAAAAACATTTTTAATCAGTCACATCTGTAGAGTAGTCCCAGAGGGCTCATTTGCATAGAAAACTGTTACATCTCTTAGAATAAAACAGAAAACAAAAAACCAAACCAGTTACAGTAGTATAATTGAACTGCAGTTGGAAGCACTGTGATGTGTTGTTTTGGAACTTCCCGCAGCAAATTGCATCATAGTGCATCATACCAAATATGTCTACTTCTTTCTTTAATATATCTTGTAGTTCATCTCATATTTATTTATACATATATATACTATATACAAATGTGTTAGTTAATGGATTATATTAGAAACACACTGAATTATTTTTTTTTCATTGACTGATTATCTCCAAAACCTTTGGTTGTTCTTCCAAGGTTTTTCATCTGATTGATTAGAACACCTCCAAACTAAAGACACTGCTTACTCACACTATTCTCCACCAGATGAATCTGAACTAAGCTGAGATCTGAGTAGAATAAAACTCCTGCTGAATATTTTAAGAGATTTTGTTGCTGTTTCACATATCCCCCCCCCCCAAAAAAATGTATTTCAGGAAACAAACAGTCCAGCAACAGTCCTAAGAAAAATATTGAAAAGAAAACTGGCACTGAAGAGGGAGAAAATGGAAGTTGGAGATGTCTATATAAAACGTAGTCCTTTAATAAAAAAAATTAGTACATTTAAAGGGGACTTAATCATCCTCTTTCTCCCTCTCTCTCCCTCCCTACCTCCCATTAGAAAACGTGCATGTTCTCTGACTCTGCACACTGACCAAACATTCAATTAGATGGGGGAATTAAAGTCCAAGCTATGCTTAATAAAAAAGTATTGTTCCTTTGCTGAAGTCTTTGAAAAGTTTAATACTTAAAAGGCTCCAACTTCTGTGCCCCAAGGTCTGTATGGCTTGTTGCTGCTGCTCTCCCTGTCTCTGCTGTGCTGTGACGTGGATGTGGTGGAGGGGCTCGCAGCTGAAGCTACCAAGGACGCCGTGCCGCTCCCGCTGTGCGGCGTGAAGATGGGGAATCCTCCGGGGAACGACAGGGGGAAAGTCTGGGCCGTGGCGGCGGCGGCGGCGGCGGCGGCCGCCGCGTGAACCGTGGCGGAGAGCGACAGCAGGGAGGTGGAGATCGGGGGGACGCAGGGTGCCCCGCCGCCACTGGAGGGCGCCCTGTGCGACGAGTCGGTGTGGGAGAATTTGGCCGTCAGGAGGGCTGAGCCACGTTGGGGCACCTCGACGGAAAGCCTGGCGGCGGTGCCGTCCGGGGAGGGCAGTCCGCCCTGCTGGAGGAAGGCGGCAGGGAGGGGATGGAAAGCGGCCCAGTGGTGCGGGTGGAGCGTCTGCTGGTGGTGGGCCATGGAGGAGGTCATGGCGGCCGCCTCCCTCTGGGACGCGCAGGTGCTGAGGTGCGAGACGAGGCGCACGCGCAGTGGGTCGCTGCTGTCCAGTCCCTCCACAGAGCTCAGGTACCTGGCCACCTCGGTCAGACACTCCCTGAAGCCCACACTCATGAAGTCCATGGCCAGCGCGTGCGCATCAAAGTACCCTAGAGACACACCGACAGGGAGAGGGACAGTGAGAGACCTGTGCCGATCATCTGTAAATCCTGCTGCTCTCTCTCTCTCTCTCTCTCTGCGCGTCCGCGATGTGGCCAGCGGCTGGTGATGTTAGTGGTGACTGCGCGGCGTGGGACGAATGGCGTCCCAGACTGGCTGTTAGAGCTGTGCCTCCAGGCGTAACCTTAACAGGCTTGACCGGGATGTTTGTGTGTTTGTTTTGTCTCAGTGCACCAGTTTTTTACACTCGCTGGAATCCCCAAACAAACCCCCAAACAGGGCCGCCTGTGAATGCGGCCTTCTCCCCTCCCACGGATTTATGAAAGCAAACACAATCCCAGGGTCAAGTGCTCCTTTTGTCGGAGCAGCTCTTTCCCACGAGTTCAATCCCGCCATTAGCATTGATTTCCACTCCTTTAATCTCGTCAAAGGGGAATGCTTGCTCGAATTTCACTACACAGCACATCAGAAAGAAGCAGCCAATGAACTTCTTACCTTTACCACCAGTGGCCTGAAGCATCTTTAGGTGATCCACTGTCATCTGCAATATTTCTGCCTTCTCTAATTTGGCAGAACCCTGTGAAGAGCAACAGGATGTATGAAGCTTTTACATAACTCTTAACCTTCTATGACAAGACCCGCAACATGTCAATAACTTTTATTATTTTTCGTGAAAAGGTAACTATTTTTGTGAGCTCCATTTAGAAATGAGAGAAAATAATTACAACTCACTTGTTTTTCAAATGCAGTTGGGACAAGTCGTCGTAACTCAGATAAACTATTATTGATTCGATCCCTCCTTCTCTTCTCAATGATCTAGGATAGACAAATATTGTATTGATTACTTCTTAATATAACAATACTAAGCCAAAAATCGCTAATATTACCAGAAGAATGCAACAATTACATACAAGTTTAAATGATAGGTAATAAATAATTGAATATGTACACATTAAACTGATGATGTTGTAATTAACTAATAAATAAATAATTACCCCTCTCCTCTTTTTCCTTGCCATCACCTGGGTTGTTGTTGTTGGGGAGCCACATCTAATGAATGACCCATTGCTGTGTCTATAGGGTCAATGAGATTATTCATTTTTAAAATCATTTACTTATTATTTTTTAATGGCTGAGCAAAATGTCAAAAACCGTAAACATTTCCTTTACACTCAAGTCCTTAAGCAGACGCTCTAATCCAAAGCGATTTACAAAGTGCACATTTTAATAATAGTTTTACGTATACTGGTTTGTTACACCATTAATTTAGTGTCTGTTTACTTTATACCAATGTATTCACATTGTAACACAGGCTTCACAGATCAAGCCAAAGTCACTGTTATTTTGATTTCACGTTTCTGGCATGCGTTACTGAATCACACATCAAGATGCTGATTTGCACTTGACAGAAGATTTACGCCAGTGTGAAACTTTCCATGCTCGCACATGAACTTTCTGCATCAACAAATATAATCCGAATTTTCCACCTGTAGCGAACGCGGGGAAAATGTAGGCTAGCAAGTTTGCAATTTATAGGCCTATATATCCAATGTTGAATATTCACCCCAAATCTCTATCTTTATGAACTCACCCAGAATAATTATTCTCACTGCCGACGTCAATAGTTTCATCCATGTCGCTGTCAGAAGTACTATCCTCGCAAGGCCTCTTCATGGTGATAGCAAGTGCGTGCGTCTCCGTGGATGGGTGCGCGTCCAGGTAGACTTCACTGGTGCCTAAACAATTCCCTCTGTATCGCTTTCCCACGAACTGTTGGAGCCTCAAACCGATGCAGGGAGCGTAGCCGCCTACGTCCTGCTTGGGAACACCCACAGCAGAAAAAAACACGCCCCGAACCACTGAGCAATGAGTAGAGGTTTTTGCCTTTGCGTTGGACCAAGCTCCCTTGACAATTTACTCTGCCCAGTTTGGTACTGTTTAAAACACCCGCGAGCTGCGAGAAGCGTGAGAAACTGTTTACCGGAATTCAGACTGACAAAACACAGACAGGACAGCACTCGACCGCGACCATATCAGAACAAATGTTGCAAGGATTAATACATTACTTTACAACCTTTTAAAAGAAAGTAGTAAATCACAACAAAAAATAGTAAATTAAATACAAATCTGAAAAATCTGAAAAAAATATAATGAACTTTTAACGTAATTTAACTGAAATCCTCAGTCTACAATGAGCAACCTCTCTTCAGTAACACTTTTTAAAAACGTCTCTAGATTAATTGTAGTTTTGTCGAAGAAACTCAATTTAATTCATCACCTTATTCTGTTGTCAGTGATAGTGAGTTTGAGAGAAGTTATACAATAAGGAAAGTCAAAGGAACTGTACAACCTAAATCTGCCCCAGGGAGGGGAAGGAAGTAAAGTCAATCTGTAGTGTATGATATCATTGAGTTGCATAGAGAATGTCAAGAGTCTACACCTGGTATTGAACTGAGAATGTCTACTCTACATCCAGAGCTATAAAAAGAGGAAAAGGAGACATTGAGGTGCCATGAACATCTTATGTGTGCCTTGGGTGAATATATTTTCAGAATAGCCTGTTTAGGAGTTAATGCCACTATGACATAAACAGAGATTCAAAAGATAGGGAGGGCCGTTCAACCTGAAAGACACTGATAGAGAATATTAATTCCGTACAAACGCTGCTTCTTGTTTTAAACACATTGCAGTTTCGTGAAATAGGCGAAGTAGCTTACCAATTAAGAGGAACACACACACACAAACACACCCACACACGCACACACACCTCGACAGGAGCACGAATGAACTGGGTCCCCTGCCAGTTGGAAGCTCCAGCTGTAGTCAGTTTCCCGGGTTAAACAGTGAAGATAACGTATTGTTTGGCGCACAAACCCTCCCCTGTCATGTGCCTATCCCCTGGCGGAGGGTAGCACAGCCTCCCAGGCAGCCTGCCAGTGTGATGACTCGTTCCCACAGCTCACCACACCGCAGTGAAACCCAATCGTCGTGTGAGAGGAGGCCAGCAGCACAGGCTAGGCTGGTGCGACAGGGAGGTTACCGCTAGCCGAGTGTCGCCCCACCGCCGACACCGTTGTTCCCTGGCCCTATTCTTCGCATTGTTTGTGTTTGCTGTATGCCCAATTGAACTAACATGATATGAAAGCTTGGAAATGCTCCGTTTTCAACAATGGGCTAAGGCAACTTTTGACCTATCAACACGATCATTTCTTTGCCACCGTTTCAGGGTGGCGGTCATTTTGCTAGGTTCTCCGTAGTTTGGTTTCAATTCTGTTCGTTAGGGACGGTATTCTATGTGTTTGTAACCGTTATTAAAATAATGAATAAAAAAACATTTTTTCGTTTGTGGCCACGGACGGCATTGTGAGAGTGCCATGCACACCCTTCAGCCCCCACTCATCCTGCTGAGTCTGAGATGCTGGTCTCTCCCCCGCTCTCACCCTAACGCCTCACCCTCCTCTTACTGAAGATAGGCCAAATTCACCTGTCAACACCCTCTCATAGCCCAGTGCACTGCACAAGCTCTCTCAGGTGTGACTCAGGGACTGAAGTAGTAATTAAAACATCTAGTCCTGCTGGGATTTTGTCTTTTAACCCCTACCCATGATGAGCGAAATCCCCTCACAGTGTTACCGTCAATCTATCCTGTGTATAATAACTAGTTTTAACCCCTACCCATGATGAGCGAAATCACCTCACAGTGTTACCGTGTTATCTATCCTGTGTATAATAACTAGTTTTGATGAAGCCGACAACATTTATCCAATCGAGTCTATAACAATCGGGTCACAAAGGCACTTCAAAACAAGGCAGTTTTATACATTTTAATGGGAGAGACAGGGAACGGACACAGTGCAATTTTTATTAACAAAAATGGCAAGAGGAAAGGCAAAACTTAACCGCTGGAGAAAGTAGTGAGGGAGCATCTTCTGGGCGGTCTCACAGTGGCATTTCTGCAAGAACATTGTCACTCTCTTCTTCATCTGCTGCCCAGAGCGGTTTTCCTCCGAGGGCCCTTTCATTCTGTCCCTGATGAGGCCTGATTGGGGGCAGGAGTGCCTCATCAAGCCATGACAGCTGAGCTGCATTCAACGGACCCATTTCACCGCCCCAGGCTGGTTACTCCTCCAGGGGCACTGGCCCGATGGCGATGCCGAAGAGTGGGAATTTTCTACACGGTATTAACACATGAAGCACTCGTGACAAAATGTAAGTTAATTGGTTATTTCCTCTGTGACGGTCTAAATTGTTTAACGAGCATTTTGCCATAATGGGGACGCTACTTCCTTTTGTCCTCCTGTATCTGTTTGTTTTCTTGTTCCATCCTTGGGAGATAGAAAACTAGTGCCAGAGATAAAGATGCAGGACGTGACTTCTAAACATTAACTGAAATATGGCATCTGTCATCGATTCTCCTTGACAGCATCTTGAAACAGTGCGCTGTCACCTCTTAGAATAGTCTGAGCATGAGGCACATCCAGCCTTGGGTAACGTCTGCAAGGGCGCCATGTACTGTTTGTGCGAGCATGACTTAGTGTGTGCGTGTGAGTGAGCGTGCGTGGAGTACGTGTGTGTGTGTGTGTGTGTCTCTGTCCTCCATTCCCATGCAGGAGGAAGGATTCTTGTCATCCCAAACATACATTCCTCCACACTGCCCCTGGCCCGTGCCACACAGCCCCACCCCGGCCTTAGCTCCAGCCCCGGTGTGCCATGCTATCAGCAGTTCCCAAGGCTGCCCAGGCTGGGAAAATCTGCGTGGAGCCATTCCAAAATCAGCATTACATGCATTATTGTTCTTACCCTCCCCAAGTCCCCAGCACACAATGAAAACAACAGCAACAGTCACAGTCTCAAGACCTCCTGCTAACGCAAGGCTGCCCTGTTAGGTGCCTTCTTTAAACAAAGTCGACCGCGTCACGGCGACAGACGCGGTTATTGTGGCATGTGCTTCCTGCATTCCCTTTTCTTAGGATGTCTCTTCTTGCCACTCCTAAAATGAGTGAAAAACAAGTTTAGGTTTTACAAAATGGTCAGTGCAGTGTAGACCATGACTCTACTACCTAAATCTATCACTTACCAAGAGCACTGATAGCTGCACATGTTTATATGTTGTTTTGATGTTTTCATTTGAGTATTTGTTTTTTGCTATTGTATTTTTATATTTTTTCTTTTTCTTTGTAAAGCACATTGAATTGCTTCTATGTATGAATTGTGTTATATAAATAAACTTGCTTGCTTGCTATATCATTAATGATTCAGCCCTATAAACTATCTATTTCATAAATTAAAGTACTCAATCAATGAGCGAGCAGTAAATGAATCCTCGTAACTGTAAATCACTACTACATGTTAGCTAAACCGCCAATCCTATCCAATCCAGATAATCCAGACTCTTCCTTGTTGTCCAATTTGTCAAAGACAAACAACCTTCTGTTTATTTTCCCTGAGAGTGGGAACAAGCAGCCACTGTGACAATGCACTGCCTGGGCGGACTCTAAACCCCTTGACTCCAGAGCCATATTATAGGACTTTTATTAGTGTTTAAGGTCACAGAGAGACAAGCAAGTGCATCCTATATCAGGAAGTGCTGTGCGTTGAAGGAGTGAAATATTTGGTTCTCAGCCTGAACTGTGGCTGTGAGTCGGATATCCTGGGAAGCGAGAACGCTACAGACGGGGTCCAGGCGTCGTACAGGCCCACGCTGGAACACAACGGCACAGAATAATAGGGTCCTTCCTGCCATTCTCTCTATTACACTGCTGTAATTCTGTCAGGCCTTTTTAAAACCAACGTGTCCGGCAAAGTCTCTGAGACTCAGTCCAGAAGCCTACAACATTTTCCCTATTTTGGATTGACAGCTCCTGGTCTAGATAAAATGACCAGATGGGAACGCTTTATGTGATTGATACAATTCTTCAGAAACAATTAGTTCCAAAAGGGTACTTTGTGGTAGAATTTTTTTTTCTAAGAACCATTTTGATCTGAAAACTCTCTGGAGACAAGAGTTCTTTGTAAGGCAAATGGTTCTACGCAAAACCTTTCACATCCTAAGAGAAGCTTTTGGAATAAAGGGTTCTTTGATAATTCTTTGAAAAGCAAGATTTTTACATATAACCCAAATATTTCTGAGCATGTGTCACTGCAGGTGGGTTGTTTAGTCTTTCGAAGCCATTACGGTCATATACATTATGTGACAGGTAAAACAAGTCGTTTCTTAAAACCCTGACTCTAACCCTAACCTTCCCAGAGGGTCAAAGTAGAACCATGCACACCGTGTTCTATGAGGAACACTACATAGCGGGTTCAATTTAAAACACTCTTTAAAGCACCAAAATGTTTCTTTAAGGGGACAAAACGAATAATCCCACATGGTTGTACTTCTTCTGAGAGTGAATGCAAGTTAAAGGCAAGACAATGGTAATGAGGAATGGTACACCTTGGTGGCATAATACATTTTAGTAATACCATTTATCTTTGATTGTTACTCTGGAAGATGTGGTACATAACACGATTATAGGCATATTACAGACAGGTGTTCCACTCCAACAACGTTGCATTTCCTGTCTAGTGACCTGTGTTTCCTGTCAGGATACTTGCGATAGGAAGTCATGTGTCTCCATACTATGTTTTTAAACCCTATTATCAAAACAGCTCATTTTTCATTGCACCTTTGAATAGCAAATGCATTCTACTGATCGCATTCAAGTCATAAAAGTAGGCATCAGCATCATTTGTCAAAATCAAACATTTATAATGTGTTTTAAAATAAATGTATCTCCATCTGAATAGACAAGCGAAATGTGCTAGTTTCATGAACTGCTTATGTGTACTCAACACGGAGGCAATAGGGTTTGAAATTATTGGAATTCTTTTGAAATGTAGTATCTTTGAAGCTATAATACACTTACTATGACATTTCACATTATTATAACTTTAACATAAATGTGACCATACTTTCTAGAGACAGTGCAAAATTGGCATTGTGTCATTGAACTGATCATAGACTGAACTGCTCCTGTGTCCTCAGAGCAATACACATACACAACTCAACTGCTTGCAGACTTGTTTAAACTTTTAGAAGTGATTTAATTCCTCTGAGACCAAGATGGATTGCTTTTCATCGGTATGAATCTTTTTAAAAAGTATTGCTCCTGTAAGTTGCTTAATTAATAACGTGTAAATGTAAAATTCACACACGTTTGTTTTTCTATCCTTGTGGGGTCCAGAAAAATACCTAAATCTAAAACAAACCCCTATATTAACATGAACCCCAATGATACATTTTACACTAAACCTAACCACTATTTTTTCCCACTAGGGAAAGGCTAAATGTCTTGTGGGGACCAAACAAAAACTTTTACTTTCTTTCTGGGGACTTCTGTTCCCAACATGTATAGTGAAACCAGGATCACACACATTCACAACACCATGTGCTATACATAATGTAGTAAATGTGTAAAAGCAATTAGCAGCTGGGAGTGAGGAAGTCATCAGCCACACATAAAGTGACCTTACCAGTGTGAAATTGTTGCCCTGGCCTGCAGGATATAGCAGTGGTCTGTTAAAGAGATACACTTTCACGCGTGGCTTTAATTAAAATGATTTTATTACCAACAACAACATCAGTGTTGTTGGTAATAGAATCTGTGGAATGAGTTTTATGGGGTGTGACGTAATACAATACAATGTATTATTATCAATTAACAACTGAGACCAACACGGTCACAAGGAATGAGGGAACCACAACCCTTCTAGTGCAGCTAAGCAAGATGGTAAGGTACTAGGGAGCCGGGGTCAAACGTCGACTCTGCGGTACAAAAGTGCACAGCAAAGTACAGGACGCAGCTGCAAATGTCAAGAGAGACCTCAGGTCAGAGCCAGCTAACGGCTCGAATGGAGGTCTAGACATGGCTCCCCGGGTCCTGGTGTCTAGCAGCACACCCGGAGGAAAACAGACGCTATTTGACAGCATAAATCAAGTGAGTAGATGGAGCCCTAGCATTCCTCATGGTCTATTCTACTGTCACGTCTGGTCCTGGAGGGAAGGACTCATCGGTGGCCAGATTTGGAGCTGGAGGAGAACCGGGTTGGGGTGCCAGACCTGGCCCCTCACTTGGGACTGGAGGTTGAACCTGCGTGAAGGGACCAAAGAGACCTCCGGACCAGTAGAAGCTCAGAGAACCATGGCTTGCCCGGCCATCTCAGGGCCACCAGAAGGACCCTCGTGTCTTATTCCGATGAAGCACCTAAGGGAAAAGAGAGAATGGCGGGCATAACTCTTCCGGCCACTCTTGAGAGCATCCAGACCAAGGGAGCTGCACTGCCCATCCAGGGAAAACCACAACTTGTAATGGGTCGATTTCCTTGAGGCAAACAGGTTGACACAGGGTGCCCCGAAATGGGACCAAACCGCCTACAGGGAAGCCAAATGAGGCAGAGCCAAAACAGTTCCACCCTGGTGACTGATGTGGTACCCTACAGAAATGTTGTCTGTCCACACAGGCTCATGACAGGCACGAAGATGAGGGGAGAAGAACCAGGAGAGTGGAGCGAATGGATGTGTTGGGAGCTGGACAGGGGCTTCCGCACACCCCACCCTGAACGGCCTTTCCATCCCAGCCTGTGAGGGATGCATCTGACACAACCACCGTCCTCCTGGAAGAGATACAGTAGTCCCCTAGGATAATCTCCTGAATCAAAAGGCCCCTGTCCCTCCAGGTAAAAAGGCCCAGCAAACACGTCGACGCCAATCCGAGCCTTACCCTTAGGTCTGTTTTGGGGTGAAGGTGGTGCCAGCTGAGTGCCAAGCTCAGGTAAGATTGGCAAACAGCACGGGGTCACACAAACATTGGAAAAAACGATTTGACAACTTCTAAAGGGCCAAAAATCAAAAAGCTACAAACAGCGATAGAAACAAATGGAATGCAGGCAAAGTAGAGGCAAAACACTGTCAGTTATGAATAGCTGCAGAATCATGACATACTGAAACTAACAAAAACAGACAAACAACAATTTTCAAAAGCATAAAGCGAGCCTCCTTGTCACTACATGCCAATGCACAGACGAGAGAACTAGTAAGAAAGAGACAAGCCACCGCAATCCCATAGGACTCAAGGCGCCTTGCACCGGTGGGTGGTGGATGCAGGGTGAATGGCTCGCTGTGAGGAAATAAATCACTTACCTCAATGAAAGTCCTGTGTCCTGGGGCTAAAGGGATAAATCAGGGTAAGGACCATAATACTCATCAGTGACGGTCTGACTAACGTTGATATGGATCAATTTAAAGTCTTAAGTTTCAAGTGTCAGTTTGTCATGTGAACAGGATGCATAAGGTATGGACCATTGAAGCAAATACTTGTCCATTCGCTACAATTCAACGACCACAGAAATAAGAGTAATATGTCAGCAGACGCTCTAATCCAGAGCAATTTACAGTAACGCGTCCTATATGTATATGCTGATTAATTTCTTCATGCTGGCGACTAAATGGAATGAAACCCAAAACACTGACTTTATAAGTGCCATGCTGTACCAACTCAGCTACGCAAAAACACACAAACAAACATACACAAACATGAAGAAGTACATTATTAACAATCTTATGGGGATGTGAAAACTAAAATTCCATGTTCCCTAACACTAACCTCAACCCTTACCCTAACCTTAACCCTAACTCTAATCTTAACCTAACATTACCTGAATAACCTAACATTTATACCTAACCTTAGCGGTAATGCCCAACCCAAAACCTTACCCTTAATGCCTAAACATATTCTGGCCCTAATGACTAACCTTAATCAAACGGGAAGTTTTACTTTTAGGTCCGAGACCTAAAAGTAAAACGTGCACACAATGACATAGACACACACTCACATTCACACATTCACACACACACACACACACACACCCACTGACACACACACACACACACACGCACGCACGCCCAAAAGGTCTCATTCACAGACACTGGCACACACGCAAACACTTTCCTTAGAAATCCATTTGGTAACGTTTGTCATGAGCAAGGTTTGGCACAGACATCCTGGCTAAACCCCTGTCGTTGTTCAGAGTCTCCAGACAGGCGTTTGAACTCGCCCCGCCCTTGCCCGACCCAGCCCCAGACAGGCCATCTCTCCTTGGGGAGAGTGTGGGCCCGCTGGCCCTGAGGAGTCACAAGGCTGTCCAGGAAGGAGCTCTCAGCCTGACGCTATCAGGGTAGGGACCCGCTAGAGCCATAACACTGATACAGCTGGCCACTGCCTCCTGATAAACAATGCTAAATGTTGTTGTTATGGGCTGTGCTGCACTCTGCCCTATCATTGTGTTTTCTTCCACTGTGAAGGATGCCTGTGAAGGATGCCTGTGAAATTACAATAAGGTAGTGTTCACACACTGCTCAGGGGTTTTTGATGAGTTATACTGATGTGTGCTTTGAGCATCGATTTAACTTTCCTTTCAGACTCATCCTAACACGTATCCTAAAAATGCTGTGTGAAGTCTGAAAATTCTATCTAAAATATAAAGTGGGTTTTCAGTCAATAATTATTGATTGCAAGCGCACTTAAATACCTCAGATTTTCTCTGAATTTGTTTATGACATGCAACAGCATTGTAAAACTCATAAGAAGAAACATTCTGGGTTACAGTATTTCGGACAGTGCGAGGAGATTACCCAGAGGTCAGTGCATATTGCCTTATGACCATCTGGGGCTGGACTGGAGAATCCCTTTGTCTCATTGCACACTGTGGTTGAAAGGTCGGTTGCAAGCTTAACATCATTGTTGGCTAGAGAATTGTCTCTCATTTGGGCATGTAGGTTCCACAGAATACCTCCCGACCAAGTGAGCAGTGCTATAAGAGCCTACGATGCCCTTATAGCAAATCGATGCCCAAAGCACAAATCAGTAGAATGTCATTGTAATTCCCGGCAGGATTTTCACGTTCCCCATCTCTTTTGGGAAGACCCTGCAGCGCTGCGAGCCGAAGAGCTCTACTACCACACACACTTGACCCCTGCCACTCCTCTCCCGCCGTCCGAGCACAGACAGCCCGGTCCAATCCACCCCAACCACCTCAGATAATCTCTGGGAGAATGTGACAACAGCGGGATCAACTCCCTTATCGTGGGGAGGTCGGGGGTGGCTGGAGGGACAGCGGGTGCTCACAGGCCCCCCGATCAACCACACGTCCAGCAGCAC
Source organism: Esox masquinongy (assembly GCA_016801175.1). Classification (NCBI taxonomy): domain Eukaryota; kingdom Metazoa; phylum Chordata; class Actinopteri; order Esociformes; family Esocidae; genus Esox; species Esox masquinongy. The sequence goes on from JACXGI010007617.1 coordinate 35,052, forward strand.
TTCACACACTCAGTGCGGGAAATACTGGGAGGGGCAGCTGTGACTGCGGAGGCCCAGGCCTGGAAAATACCTGTCATCAACAGGGCTGCCAATCAACAAGAGGAATCTGAGGCTGTTCACGCCGAGCACCACAAAGAGACGCATAGAGGGAGGTGTCCTCGATACCTCCCAGACACTAACTGCTGTGCTCTTTCCAACTGGGCATACGGAGAGATATCACATGCCGGGAATAGGAAGATTTATCAGCCCGCGTGACCAACCAACCTTAGAAGGACAGTAAAACAAAATCAACGATTTAATGACTCAGTTTTACTACTCAGAATGCAAGCCCAGTTTTGATCACTAAAAAGTATTTATAGTTATCTTAAAAGAGGAGTTTGCTTTGTTTTATCGTATAAAAGCCCCCCCCCCAGCAACATCACCCACGCACGCTATAATGGCTTGACTGTAGATAGCGTGGATGATTTATCTGTTCATTTGTTCCTGTTGAACGTATTGACCAGCAATGCTTACCTCACCAAAGGATATGGGACCAGAAGATTAGTGGCCCCACGGAATAATCTATTTACATGATCTGAGTGAAACTCGGCCAGTGAATGGACCTGGAAGTAGCTGCCCATTGTTTGGCGGGGCAACAGGATAAGCTGACAAATCTATGGGGCATAATGGCACACTCTATTCTTCTTATTGACCAAACATCTGTAGAGGGTTAACCGTTAGAATCCATGGGACCCGAGCTGGCTGCGCCGGGGGCGTGCGGCAGCACAGCGAGCCTGCGGCGCCAGTCCATTGGCCGTCGCTGCAATTGTTTTGTGACCACGCTCTTTGTTTTCCTGTCGACGATCTGGTTGCTGGTCTTGGTTCGGTTCCACCCGATGAGGACGAAGGCTCTCCTCCTCTCTTCCGCACTGTAACCTGACAGGGTCGGACTGCCAAGGGGACGGGGTAAATTATGACCGGCGACAGGAGGCTGGCACACCGCACACAGGGCCCTCAGTGTGCTTCCGAGATCCGAGGTCTGGACCCGGCCGAGGCTCATATAGAACGACCGTGTGGAATTAAGAGAAAGTCCACCCCCCCGCTTCACCTGCCCTGCGTGACCGCTCCGCTGGCCTGGCTGAGAGGAGACTAGTAGAGTCATCATCTGTCAGCTCGCACTCTCACTGACGTTAGCACTGATCATGATTATGTCATTGCGTACCCAGAGCCCACATCTACAAAACGGCAGTGCTCCTGGGTTTCTTTTTTGCGGCTATTTCCCTTAAAGATAAAAGCCCAGTAGCATGGAGGTGAAATAGGGCAGGGGTTAGTCAAGGCTGTCAAATCCACCCACTTCAGTTTGAGATGAATGACCATGGAAGGCAAAGGAAGCAGGCTCTTGTCAGGTCTCAGAGCAGGACTGTTTATACTGGACCCAGATTGGATGCTTTCACGCATCCATGTCTTCGTATCCTGCATCATCTCCAGTTAGCTCCTTATCACGCTGTTTTCTTTCCCACCTAGCCTGTTCTTATGGTTCTGGTTGCTTCTCTGTTTGAAGGCTGTAGTCAAAATGATTAAAATAATAGTCAAACTGCATAACTAAAAGGCAGATAATTAGATTTTTTTGCTAGAACTTTCAGCCCCTTTGAGATGGAAATTAGCTCATTTGGTGTGAGCCAGCAGTGTTGGCAGAGCAGGTGCCAGTGGCTGCCACACACACACACAC